>JAYGXS010000487.1:0-25378 GCA_036362985.1 Ligula intestinalis
ATAATAATAATAATAATAATAATAATAATAATAATAATAATTTGTATATTTAAGGCCCAAGGGGCCCTGTCGTTACAAACTTAGTGCTATCGTGAAAATAAAAATAATAATGATAAGCAGTGAACTCTTATAAATAATTGTCATCGGCAGTAAAAAAACTCCTAGATAAAGAGCTATTAGGCGTATGCTTAAGGTGTTTTTTTTTATTTATGAAGTCTATTTTGGAGAAAATGTGGCACAGTAGAAGAATCTGAATTTGATTTAAAAATCTTAAATGGGGTAAGAGCCTGAATATTTTCTGTAAGGGTTTGCAAAAGCTCCTGGAAGAAGTAGGGATTGTTAGATAAAAATATGCTGTGCCAATCTAGGGTACTTACGAAATCATTTATTTAGTCATGGTTCGCGTTACCAAAGTCGAGGTAATTGCATTTTACATCAGCCTTTTTAGAAAGAGAGACTGGTAAACAACAGTGAATTAAGGCATGGTCACATGTGAAAATATCACGATGAAAATTCATAAAAAGAGGGTTGACATCATTTGTAAAAATTAAATCTAATATGTTGTCATTTCTGGTCACTGAACTGACCAGTTTTGACATGTTGGAAAATTTAATAGTCAAACAATTTCTGAAATCTTGGTGGACAGGTATTTGCATGTTAGTCAATGTCTGACAGATTAAAATCACGTGTAATTATTCTGACATCAAATTGAGTCTCTGCAACTTTTTCAAACATTTCACAGAGCTGCATTACATTACTTGAGTTAGTAGGAGGATCGTAAACACATCAAATTATCGCTTTTTAATTGTGTGGCAGGATGACTGAAATAAGACAAAAATTCCAGAAAATGGCGAAATGATCAGGTGATACAGGAAATGTACAAATGAAGATTGAATATAAAGAAGGCAACCACCGCCGCGCTTTTTAATGCGGTCTTTTCTGTACAAACTATGATTACCTATGGTGAATGTCTAGTCAGAAATAAGATAGTGTGTCCAAGATTCAGTGACACAGAATATATCTGTATCAAGCTCAAATGCTACTGTTTTAAGTTCTGTCATCTTATTAACAACTGATCTCGCATTGAGTGAGACTATACTGAGCGAATCCTTCAGATACAGGTAACGCTCGTCGATATTTATAAAAAAGGAAAACTTGGTGGCGGAAAGGCAAACGTCATCGGAGAAACAAAAGGCGGAAAGCAAATTGGCCCTGATCTACAGTTTGTCAAGTGATCATTATCAAATGCACGGTGCATATTGTAGAAAGACATATAAGAGGGCGCTCCATAGAAAGGGCGGGTGAAGTGTGTCATGGGAAAACCAGGAGGCGGCATTTAT
The DNA here is from genome assembly GCA_036362985.1 of Ligula intestinalis. Classification (NCBI taxonomy): domain Eukaryota; kingdom Metazoa; phylum Platyhelminthes; class Cestoda; order Diphyllobothriidea; family Diphyllobothriidae; genus Ligula; species Ligula intestinalis. The sequence continues at coordinate 1,341 of JAYGXS010000487.1, forward strand.
ATAGGATTTTGAGGCATTATATCAAAATTTGACGGAAAATTTGCTTTCGAAAATTGCATGACTGGTTTTGAAAAACGGTTAATTTTATTAGCTGGCTGAATTTTTTGGGGATGTTGATGAGGTTTGGGATAGGAAAAGCGCTAGCTTGAGCGGTCGGGTCTTTGTTAGAAACTGAATTTTAATCGGTTATCATATTGCCAAATTGGAAAACTGACGTAGATTTACTAGGGGCGTTCATTGGTTCATTGGAATTTAAAGCTATCACAGACGTGGTTGGCTTAGGATAACAACTTGACGAGGCTACAAGTTGGGAGAAGTATCAGGGGAAACTGACATTGATCCAGAGGGATGTGGGCCTTCCTGAGCGGCAGGGCCGGCCTCGGAGACAACTTTTGGTTTTGTTGAACCGAAGCCAGTGTTCTCATTTGCTACTTTGGATAAAACCCGACGCTCCATTGGCGTTTTATCCCTGCATATGTAAAGCTTACTTACCTTTAAATAGTTGGCTGACCGCTCATGCTGAGAGAATATAAGGTCTACTTCTATCGCGAAAAAAAGTTTTACGAGAATCGGCGGGTTTTTACTTCGGGATGAGAGTATTTTAGCTTCTGCAACTTTAAAATTAAAGCCACAAGAGTAAAGAAACTGAACAGCAACATATATCGATTGTTTATCTTTTGAAGCATTTTTCAAAATAAAATTAAAATTCATTTTTGCCGATCATGGGTCTCAGTAGACGCCATATTGACGAAATGCTCTAGTTTCTCACATTTGTGAGAAGTGAGCGTAGATACGTTTCCATCAAAGATGGCACCAAGGACCGTAATTAGACAAGCATATTGGATATAATGCCTACTAAAGTTGTCTAAAGCATCAATATCAAGTTTTTTCATGCTTAAGATGGGGTTGTCGTTAGAGAATTGGTATTGCGGGTAAATTTACGTCTCAGTTGAGGCTTGGGTATCATATCGAATAGAAGGTGAGTGATAGGATCTGTTCTTAGTAAAGTTATGCACCAAATTGCGACAGAAAATTTGAAGTACCGAGGAGGCTAAACAGGGTGAAAATTATATCTAATAGTATACCGAGTAATACAAACTATTTCTTGCTGGAAATTGATATAGAACTACATTTTTAGATATTATTCAGTATTTGCGCAAAAGATTACTTGTTTTTTTACGTGAATCTACATGAACTAGAATGAGGCTATGTCGGTGAAACAGTATAAAAATGTATATTTTTACCTTTCAGTAAAAAGGAACACTACCGGTAAATGCAGTTGCGAAAATGTTAGATCGAAAAATAAATAACAACAATTAAGCTAGTAACTTCAGTAAGTAACGATGAAATCTGATAAAAATATATATTTCACTAAGCTTTGAAAGTAAACTCCATTTCAATCTGGAATAAGCTGCCCAAAAGTGTTTAAACCCAGCAAAGCTACCCTATGCTTAAAAGAGCTATAACTAGTTTGCTACATTCAAGACAACTTTCACGTATTTTGATTGCTGACTCGGTGGCATCTTTCTTTCACTCTAATGGCGTTCGTGGACTTTGAATCCCACCAGGCTTCATGCTGAAAGATTATGCTGCTGAAGCAGCAGCCCACAGTCGATAGCCCATTCAGCCGATAGCGCGCAACGTTTGCCGAAAACCATTGAAGGAAATCTGAGAACAGTGAATGTTTGTGCCAACCCTCTCCGTCTCGATCTAATGTCCACAAACGGTATGCAACATTTCTCCTGCTGGTGTGTCAAATCAGCTTAAAACTGTAAATTTATTCCGTTCGTATCATACCTTTGAAGGCAGGTTTTTTCACTTGAAACAAACTCCCTTTCTCTCCTTGTATTGACAAAACACAAAACCTGAAGAAAAAAATACTAACTGCAACATAGGTAGATTGTTTTAGGTTATTGCGGTCTTCGAGGTTTTGGAAAACGCCCAAGAGGTGCATTACCAACTCTTTATAATTTCCTGTAAACTGTCATACTAAACTTATTATTATTGTTATAATTATATTTATATTATAATAATTATTATTATTATTATAAAACCTCGCTAGAAGCCTAATAATTGGGTCCAACATTATTCTGTCCCAGCCATTAACCAAACCAGCACGAGTTGGAAAAACAGTTTGAAAACTTGCTTATACAAACACTTGACCTTCAGCCAGTGTCAGCGGAGAGTATGCAGCACTTTAAGTCTACATTAATGAACTGTTAATATCAGTACTTAAACAGTGGCCAAAATCATCGGGGTCTGCTGACAAAAGCCGACATTGAGAAATTAAGACAGGTCTGAGAGAACAAGGAGATCCTATTAACGAAGCCAGATAAGGGAAAAGGCATTGTTCTTATGGATAGAACAGACTACATTGGGAAAGTGCAATTCATTTTGTCAGACGAACAAAAGTTTAGCACAACAAAAAGGATAAAGATTGCACGGATGAAGTTGAAACCCCTGCTGAATGATTGTCTGAAAAGACTTCGAAAGGATGGCATCATAAGCGAATATGACTAAGAGCGTCTTCGTCCAATTGGCACGCACATACCTCGACTATGCTGGTTGCCTAAGATTCACAAAGATGGCGTGCCCGTTCGTCCTTTGCTAGATGTGAGAAACTCGCCATTCCATGCGACAGCAAAATGGCTAGCAGACAAGCTAAAACCCAAACAGAGTCAAATAGCACCTTACTCCCTCCGCGACACCTTCGAGTTCGTGGATGGCGTGTAAGACCTTGACCTGGACGGGATTTTGATGTTCTCACTGGATGTCTCGTCCCTATTCACGAACGTGCCGGTCACAGAAACAGTAGAATACCTCTGTGAATTCCTTACCTTGTATCAGAAGAACATAGGAATGCCGGTTAAGGAATTATTGCTAAAATGCACCTTAAATGTACATGTCCTATTTGACAATTACCTGTACAGACAATTGGACGGAGCAGCTATGGGCTCGCCCCTGGGTCCACTGATAGCAAAAATATTCATGGGCAAGCTAGAAGCTAGGCAACTCAGCCACCATTTGTCGTCCTTCGTAGGAAATATTATTTTCGGGATTTCGGTCCACCTAGTCCACTAACGGACTGTCTTTGTTAACTATTGGATTCACTTTTGCAATAACTCCAGCCTGAGAAGACGCGACAGGACATTGGTGAAAACGAGCATTATCTTCGTCTCTGCCTTGTCTGAAAAATTCTCCCAAATTTCAGCTCTCTACAAACGGCTGAGTTTTTTAATAACCATTTGCATACAGTTGAACGCTTTATACATATTGCATAGAGCTTTAATGTCGTTTATCGTCAGCCTGATCTACTATAGGAGACAAAAATAAACGTGTGGATCAGCTTGTAAAAGTTGCGGCGCAAGAGGGACTCGAACCCAAAACCTGTAGTTCGCCGGTATTAGTTGTTAACACCACACCATCAGGGTCTACTGTAGACTCTAATTTAATTTGCTTTAAAACCCCCAGTCGTAATTTCAAGGGCAGAAGTCGCAAGATTGATGCGATGAAATCGACCCTCGCTTAACGTCTCTCGAGTTCAGTACACTCAATTTACGAACACCAAGTTGAGCGTCTTATCAACTCCACCACGAAGACAGAGGTTGACAGTGATCAAAATCGGTTATAAACAGTCATAAAGCAATCCAATTTACTATTTGATTCATTAACGGTCTGTTGTGATAAAATGGTGAGAGAAAAAAAATAAAACTATGTGCGATACAGCTTTGGTAGACGGGAAGGAATGTTCGCCGGTGCCTGCATTTGAAATTTTGGCATCATCGCAACATGGAAAACAGTTACACCACCACCCTGATTCAAACCCTGGATCCGTCGCGTAGAAGTCGAGGGCCTACCTCTGTTTACCATCACAGGATGCAGTGATTTCCAAATTTCGTTACTTACTACAGAAACTTGATCTAAAAGAATAGGAAATGGAAGTTTCTCAGGAAAATTGGGTCGCCTTTACACCTTGAGGAATTCCGACGCAGTAAAAAAATCAATTCGCCAGGCCAGGAAAAACTATGAATCAAGAATCCTCCAACAGGCCAAAGAAAAAACCGAAATTCAAATCCACTATATTAACAGTAGATAAAAAAAACAAGAATTCTGTCGCAGTACTTAAGAATGATGATGGCGGAGAAGTCGTTGAGAATGATGAGAAAGCCGAGTACTGTAGCCGGTTCCTTGACTCGGTATCCACTAGGAAAACCGAGCTTCATTTGATGCTGTTGTAAACGCCGGTCCAGCACTTAATTGTCTACTATTTTCAGCATCTGTAGTTGAGAGGGAGCTGCAGAGACTCAAAGAAGCAAGGTCATCCGGTCCAGACAATATACCAGCCAAGTTCTTGAAAGAATTGGCAAGCAAACACTCAGAGCCCCTAGAACATATCATGACATGATGAATTCTTAGCATCAATTGTGTTGTATAACTGGACGCAAATAATAAACAAACCAACCAGAAGAAACAATATTCTCGATGTTATTCTCACCAATGATATCTGGCCCTTATATTCGCACAACGACAGCTTAACCTTTGATAGTGATCACAAGACAATAATAGCAGTACTACCTCTTAACATTAAAATAAGACCTGATCATAGTTACATTTCTATAAACCCCAAAAATCTTGACATTGAATCTATGAATAACTACATGAGGTCATTGGATAGAAGCTCTTTTTTCCTAACAACATCCCGCTTAGAAGCTGCAAACATATAATATGCCACCCTAAATTTAATTGGAGATACCGTAATTGACGAGAAATTCCCATGTAAGAAATCAATAATCCCAAACTTCCTTTGCAAACGGCTAAAATAAAGCTTAAAAAATCCACGACCCATGTATTAGTTATCTATCTACGCTCAGACGCATTACAGAGATTCACGATTTAGCCTAAAACATTGAAACAAATAAGGCGATAGCAGCAGAACATCGGGCAATCTAGTTCCCAGAAGGGACTGCCCAACTCTTCCGGAAACAAATCAATAATCATCAAAAACAAGGCCCCCAAATCATGCTTGATGACCAAGGAATAGTAATAACAAATGACAACCAAATAGCTAATCTTTTTACTGAGTATTTCTCAACCAACTATTTAGTCGAGGAAGATCCAATCCCCCAACCAAAATAAATGACGGCACTAGTATTAAAAGAGATATTGTTTAACGAAGATACTGTAGAGAAAGCTATCCGCCAACTGTCCAATTCCACATCATATGGAACGGATAGAATCCTTCCTTGCATACTTGCATACATATGACATATGCTCCAATACTTCTGTCTAACCTTTTCTCGTTACTGCAGTCAAATGGTACTTTTCCAGAAATATGGAAAAAATCATAAAAAGTTATCGAAGGGGATTTCAACTTTCCAGAAATTGATTGGTCATTGAAATGCTGTCCATCCAGATTTCAGCCCTTCCTAGTTACCATCAATTTTACAAACTGGTCTCAGTTGGTCTGTTTCCCAACAAGGGATCAGCATATTTTAGATTTAATTTTCACCAATGAGATTTCCCCCTTTTTGTTGACTACAATCAGAACCTATTCCCAAGCGACCATACTTTGATCCATTGTTGACTTCCGCTTGCTTCTACGAAAAAGGCTAGCAACACTCGTACCTACCGTGCGTTTGACCTAGCTGATATTAAATTTATTAAAAACTTTATGGACTCACTAGACTGGCAGGAGCTTTCCTCCACGAACAGTGTAACAATTTTTGGTGACTTAATGACGGCAATTTCAAATAGCATTTTGGAATTTGTGCCGATCAAAATTGTTAAGCCTTATACTTCGGACCCCACCGTTCCTCATTTTCTTATGTCTAGACTGAAGAAATTGCAAAGACAGTTGAAAGACCAGTCTACTAGTTCATTATCGGTGCACCTTAGAATCGCAGAGATTTTCGAATTAGCGTCTAAGATTCGTCTTAAACGTGACAAACATCGGGATTCTTGGGCACTCAGCGAGTTAAACTCTGCAAAATCGATTGCCCAACTGCTCCGCCGAAGGTCCTCTGCTAAACGAGGTCGCGAAATCCCCCTTACTGAATGAAAATAAAAACTTTGTGCAAGATGAGTCTGAGAAGGCTGAACTTTTCAATGCGTTCCTTGCAGAACATCTTACGACGGAATCTGAAACGGTCCCGTCGTTTCAGCCATGCTCAGTCAATACTATCAGTACCATAGATTTCTCCATAGAAGTAATTCGTAAGCACATTATCCGTCTAAAAAACTCGCACTCCTCGGGAACTGACGTCCTTCCAAATTCACTTATCAAGAGAGTATTCAGCTTCCCCCGATTAATAAGTTATCTATGCTCAGCTTATCTTCTAAACGGTTTCTTTCCTGACTCATGGAAGACAGCTATTATTCTTCCAGTCTTTAAGTCAGGATCTCGTTCGGACCTTAATAACTACCGAGGTGTTCATAAAACCCCGGCCCTAGCCAAACTTCTGGAAAAGATCATTATTAATCAAATTCTCGATGTTTGTGTAGAAAATAAACTGTTAAGTTCCTCACAGCATGGACTTCTACCTGGAAGATCATGCGAAACCTGCCACTTATCATTCCTTAACCTGGTTACTTCACTTCGTAATGAACAGCAATCAGTCATCGTGATTTACTTTGACCTAAGTAAAGCTTTTGACAAGGTGCCTTATAGGCGCCTTTTAGTGAAACTCGAATCCCTAGGTATCAGGCCTCCCCTCCTTGATTTCATTGCCTCGTACTTGTCTAACCGCAGCCAGAAGGTCTTAGTAGCAATAGCTGCTCGATGCTTCAGCCGATCACGAGTGGTGTATTACAAGGCACGGTTTTAGGTCCCCTCCTTTTAATTCTTTACATCAATGAAATTTCAACAGTGCTTAATAATTCGTAAAATTTCATTTATGCTGATGACCTTAAGTGTATTTACTCATTTTCTAAGGGCACGGCCAGTATTTTTGTTGATAAAGTAAGCGCAGACTTGCGTACTCTCTCAAGTTGGAGCGCAGCATGGCAGATGGAGTTTTCTCCATCAAAATGTAGTTTCTTGAGTTTTGGTCCCGCAAGGCTTCCTGGACCCATCATCTTCCAAAATAGTCCACTGTTAGAAAGATCTACAATAAAGGATTTGGGTGTTACTTACACGAATAAGCTTGCATTATCACCTCATGCAGATCGAATTTCTGCCAAGGCTGCACATATATGTGGGTTTATATCGCATAACATTTTCCTTCCAGAAATGAAGTTAAAACTATACCGCATGTTTGTTCTTCCTATACTAGAATACTGCTGCCCGCTTTTTGGCCTCATGACCCAGCATGACCGTAGTAAGATTGAAAAGGTTCAGCGAGTTTTCAATCGTAAAATATTTTCTGTTACTGGGTCTGGAATGTGTTATACAGATAGATGTCAATTAGCAAACATTAAAATTCTTTGGATAGGAAGACTTAAAGCTGGTCTTTGCTTTCTGTTTCGCGTTAACAGTAGTCCTTATCTCCCACAAATTAACGCTCTCCTTCCAGTAGACCGACCTTACGCCACTCGTAACTGTTCCATGATAATGTTACCACCTCGTAGCTCCACATCTAACCGTTCTCGCTTTTTTACCTCCAAATATGCTTTTATTTGGAACAACCTTCCTCTCGATATTAGAATGTCTTCTACACTGTCGATTTTTAAACGCTAATTATATAAGCATTTAAATTTAGAGGAAATAAAGTCGTTACTGTCTGTTTCCTTTCCAAACACGCAAGTTGTAGATTTTGAAAAGGGTCCTCCTGGCATTTGAAGCTCTTCACAGGATACTAAAATGGTTTCTAAATATGTTAGCATTTCCCTCTGCAGAGTCAAGCATCACTTCCAAGGGCTGCGAACTCTTCTCCGTTGTTGCAACCTTTGCTGTGGTCTTCGCGATTGGCTCTGGAATCTGGTGGTTCGCAACTCGATGATGTTGCCTTGACTTCTACTGCCTTCTCCTGCCTTCCGGATGACCCCTTCCTAACTCAACGATATATTTTTTTTCCCATGATCATAAACGTCCCGAACCCTCAACATCAGGTCCCAAACTAACCACGTCAAACCCTATTACCTATTGAGGCAGTTTTTTCTCCAAATTGTTATTGAACTCGGTGGCCCGCTGAACTCATCCACCAATCTAGGAGTTTTTTTTACTGCCGATGACAATTATTTTATAAGAGTTCACTGCATATCAGTATTATGTTTATTTTCACGATAGCACTAAGTTTGTAACGATAGGGCCCCTTGGGCCTTAAATATACAAATTATTATTATTATTATTATTACCCCAATTTACAAAAACGGAAATCGGTTCAATGCCCAAAATTATCGTGGTGTTCACCGAACATCGGTTTAAGCAATAATGTTCGAAAAAAATGATTGATAACCAAATGTTAGACCATCTGAGGAATGTAAATCTCAAACCTCCCTCTCAACACGCCCTTTTACCCAAAAAGTCATGTCAGTTCTGCCATATCACTTTCTTGGAATTTGTCTCCAGAAATCGAGATGATGGAAACACAGTAGCTACCATTTACTTTGATCTAAAAAAAGCCTTTGACAAAGATCCCCAAAAAAGACTGATGATGAAGCTAGTGAGTCACGGGATTCGCCCCCCCCCTCCTTGATTTCCTCAAATTCTATCTTCAAAACCAATTCCAAGTAGTACAACTTCGAAACATAGTATCAGAACTAGCTCATATAAGCAGTGGTGTTTTTCAAGGCACTATCCTCGGTCCACTCTTATTTCTCATTTACATTCATGCGTTATCCACGATATAAACCTCTGCTAAAACATTTTTACATGCAGATGACTTAAAACTCGCATATGCCTATAACAAACATTCGATAAGTAGTGTGCATAGAACAATTGAATAAAACCTTCAAAAACTAAACGATTGGAGTGTTCAATGACAAATGCCGTTTTCACAAACAAAATGTCATCTCATGATTTTTGGACCACTTAAACTTCCCCCCATAATGTTCAGTGGTCACGAAATAAAAGAGCTAACCTCTGTAAAATATTTAGGTCTTAGCTATCCTAATAAAGATGTAAATATTTGTACCGATGCACTGTACAAAGTGTTGGATCCACTCAACCTCCACTTTGTCCCCGTATGAAAGTAATACATGTCAAGGATGAAGTGTACCTTCCTCTGTCTTTCCGTCGTAGGCTGCGTAAACTCTCTCGTCGTTTGCATCGGCAGAACGACACTTCCAGTCTGCCCTTGATCACACTGATCTTTGAGCAGGCCAAGAAGCTCTCCGAAGAAAAGCTGAAAGCCGATGAGGCTCACTTCGCTGAAAATCCTTCCCTTAATGTTGCGAAACTCTTTTCGCGTACAGTAAAAGCGCAGGGGAAAACGCAACACCCCATACTTCAAGATGCTTGAGGAAACCACATAGCTGACGCTTAGTTGACCGCCGATAGCTTCAATGCGTTCCTATCCAAAACGTTTAGTGAAAGCTCGTTCGCTGCACCTCCGGTTATCCGGGCTTGGACGGGTGCCATACTTTAAACCATAATTTTTACCGTCTGGGATGTGACTGTAGCCATTCGTCGTATCGTTATTCCTATAGTCCAGGACCAGATGGCGTCCCAGTTAGCCTTCTAAAAGATGAAGCGAATGATATCTTTCCGTCAATTTTTTCTAAGGTATTTAATCCTGCTCTCGAGAGCGAAACCTTTCCTTCGTTGTGGAAAGAATCGCACATAATGCCTATTCGCAAGCATGGTCGATCGACCTCATTCGACAACTTTAGGCAAATAAATTCACTTCCCGCAGCCTCGAAGATATTGGAGACCTTAATCAAAAAAAGGTGATGCGTCACTTGACAGAGAACAACTTGCTCAATACAGCTCAACATGGCCTTATCGAGAAACGATCTTGTGACACCTGTCAGCTCTCCTTCTTTGATTAAATGCTGCAATCTAGAGACAGCGGTTTGGCCACTTATACCGTCTATTTTGATTTTACTAAGGCCTTTGATCGGGTCGATCATAACCTCCTCCTTCTGAAACTAGCCTCCTTCGGCATAGGTAGCACGCCACTGAACTTCATATCTTCCTATTCGGGTTCTCGCACACAATGAGTAAAAATTTCCAATGTTATCTCCAACCCCACGCATGTGAGGAGTGGAGTTATACAGCGTAGTGTCCTGGGTCCGCTCCCTTTTTGCCTGTTTGTCAATGACGTTTCAGATTGTTTTCAGTATGGCAGACCCTTCATGTACGCTGATGATTTAAAAGTCGCTTATCGATATAAACCGGCAGATCGCAATGTCGTGCTCGAGCTGATAAAAAAGGTTCTTCAGGCCTTCGCCCAGTGGTGTTGCACACGGTGCCTCACCCTTTCATGGCACAAATGTTCCGTTATGGTTGTTGGCGACGATCATCAACCGGAATTAAGCATTGACGGCCACGAATTAAATGTCCCAGGAGTTATCAAGGATTTGGGCATATCCTACTCTAATAGTCTCATTTTGTCAGAGCACTGTGCCCTGATAGTCTCGAAAGCACGCCGAACCACCAAATTTATCCTTAGAAATTTTAAGACTATCAAGGTTAGAACTAGCCCTTATAATATGTACGTGAGACCTAGTCTTGAATACTGCTCGCCTCTTTTCAGTCTTCTGCGCACTAGTGATCGGAAGAAAATAGAATCGGTGCAGCACTTCTTCACTAGAAGAGTTTTCACTACAGAACACCGTAACTTAACCTACCAACAAAGGTGTGAACTTATAAAGCTGGATCCCCTATGGCTTCGTCGATTGCAGAAGGGACTTTTCATACTGTTTAAACTTTTGAATGGTCAAATCTTTAATCCCCTTAGTAAAATAAGGCAGCTTGAGCACTCTCGACGCGCCAGTCATCGAGACGTATTTTTATTTCTTCCTATGGCACGTACAGTTAAGTACCGGCAATTCTTTTCAGTAAATGCCATATCAATCTGGAATAAGCTGCCCAAAAATATTAAAACCCAGCAAAACTACCCTATATTTAAGAGAGCTATAACTAGTTTTCTACATTCAGGGCAACTTTCACGAATTTTGAGTCCTGACTCAGTGGAATCTCTCGTTCACTCTGATGGCGTTCGTGGACTTTGAACCCCACCAGGCTTCATGCTGAAGATAATGCTGCTGAAGCAGCAGCCCGCAGACTGCTAACCCTTCAGCCGGTAGCGCGCAACTTTTGCCGACAACCATTGAAGGAAGACTGAGAACACTGTGTTCTTGTGCCAACCCTCTCCGTCTGGAACTAATGTTTTTAAACGATCTGAAACAGTTCTCCTGCTGATGAGTCAACTAAGCCTACAACTGTACAGTTATTCCGTTTGTATCATACCTTTGAAGGCAGGTTTTTTTCACTTGAAACAAACTCCCTATCTCGCCCAGTATTGAAAAAACAAAAAAACCTGTAACAAAAGCAATACTGGCCGCAACATAAGGAGTTTGTTTTAGGTTTTTTCCGGTCTTCGAGGTGTTGGAAGGCGCCCAAGAGGTGCATTTCCACTTCTTTACAATTGCCTGTAAACTGGCATAATAAACATATTATATATTATTATATATTATATGATATATTATATAATACTCTTGACTTATCCACATACATTAAAAAAATCGCACAAATATCATATCGACTATGAAGCTTCATAAGTAAAAATTTCACATCAATTTCACTTAAGACTAAGCTTTACAAAATGTACGCTTTACCTATTCTAGATTGCCGCTCAATATTTGTCGGTACCATGTCATCAGCTGACAGACAGAACCTAGAAATAATCCAGAGAAGGTTTACCAGATTTCTGTGTAATCGCGATGACGTCCACTACTCCTATACAATGATGTACAATATATATGTTCTCAAACCCCTCTTGCAAAGGCGACTGCAAATGGTTTAACTTTCCTATTTAGAGTGACACATAAGCATAACATCCTTAGCAAAATATGTTGACAAATAAATAAATAAATACATTTTATATTTTAGAACCGGAGGGCCTTGTCATTGCTAACTTAGTGCTGTGGAAAAATAAATACATAGTTGATAAATGCTGCTCTCCATGAAACAACCACATAGACAGCGGGAGCGATTAGTAGTGTTGGTAGATTAATTTATATTCACCAAAATACCATCATTTTAGAATAGTAGTCAGCGCATGGTAAACTAAGAAGGAAGCAGTGAAAAAAAAACTCCTACCATTTAAGCTGGGGCGGAGTTCAGCGAACCCCTACTTAAAAAAAACAAAACATAGGAGAAAAAAACTGCTTCAAAAAAGTTAAAGGGGTTTGGTTGAGAGGATTGATTGTAGTGCAAATGAGACAGGACTGTTGATGAGAACGAATGAGGGTGGGTAACGCTTCTTGTAATTGGAGAAATCATATAAGAGCAGAGGCTGTTTTTCACCATTGTTACACCGCCCGACTGGCTTTATGATCAACCATCAGTGAGATGAGAGCAGAGGAGGCCATCGCAGACAACAGAGTCAGGAAGATGAGGGAACGGCAGAGGTCACCTGATCATCAACGAAACGTCCGAGATGTGACCTTGTAGACTGCGGAGTTTAGCGACGAGCTGGCGAAAAAAGCAGAACCGCCCCGAGCATGACTTAGGACAATTAAGCCTATCGTCACGGTTGTAAAACGGAGAATTGAGAAAACGGCAATGATGACTGGACAAAGAAGTGGACGAAACATCGTTGCAAATATCACGCAAAGGAGGAAGAAATAGACATGTTTGAAAAAAAATTTGATCTTAACATGACCAGCTCAGATAACAGGGGGACCATTTTCAAAGTCCATAAGTTGTGTGTTTGGGAATGAGATGGATAACAAGGACTTTATATCTTCCGAAGTTAAGTGTTTACGTAATTTGACTTTAAAAACTGCTAAGTTCGACGACAGCCTAATTTCGAGGGGAATATTATTGCAGAGGAAGGCATATTTGGAGGCAAAGAAGTGAGAATGGTTCGAAGTGGAGCTTAAGGGAGGTGCAATTAACCTTGAGGAATTACGGGTGGCATAAGGTCTATCTGCGGGAATGAGAGCGTTGATTCGTGGAAGGTTAGGGGTAGAGTTAACGCGAAGGAGGAAACAAAGGCCCGCTTCGAGTCTTCTGATCCAAAGAAATGTCATGTTCGCTTACTGACATCTCTCCGTATAAGAAAGCGTGGATCGAGGAAGAGCGAATATTTTGCGACTAAATACCCTCTCTTAATTTTCAATCTAACTGCGGTCTGAAGCATTCATTAGACCAAAGAGGGGACAGCAGTATTCTAGGATGGGCAGAACATACATGCGATAAAGTTTTAACTTTATTTCCAGTAGGAAGAAATTGTGTGATATAAAACCACATATATGTGCAGCCTTCGCAGATATTCGATCCGCATGAGGCGACAATGTTAGTTTATTTGTGTAGCTTAGACCTAAGTCTTTTATAAAGGATCGTTCTAAAAGTGGAGTATTTTGAAAGACTAGGGGACGACGAAGCTTGGCGGGACCCAAACACATGAAACTTCACTTGGATGGAGATAATTCAATCTGCCAGGTAACACTCCAACGTGAGAGTGTAAGTAGGTCCGCATTTCTCTTATCAACTCATATACTTGTCATGTCCTTAGAAAACGAGTTTATGCATTTGAGGTCATTGGCATAAATGAGATTGTGTGAATTTTTTTAGAACAGTCGAAATTTCGTTTATGTAAAGAATGAAGAGTAAAGAACCCAAGACAGTGCCTTGAAAAACGCCACTCGTGATCAGCTGAGAAGTGGAGTAACTATTACCTACAGAGACCTTCTGGCGGCGGTTAGACAAGTAGGTACCGATGAAGCCAAGGAGAGAGGGACGGATGCCAATGGCTTCCAATTTTACTAGAAGCCGTCTGTGTGGTACCTTGTCGAAGGCTTTGCTCAGGTCAAAGTAGATAACAACCACAGATTGCTGCTCGTTACGGAGGGAAGTGACCTGGTTAAGAAAAGCTTAATGACACGTCTCGCATGTACTTCCGAGTAGAAAACCGTGCTGCGAGTCACTTAAAAGCTTATTATTGAGGCAAAAATCGAGAATTTGATTAAAAATTATCTTCTCCAGAAGGTTAGCTAGGGCCTGGGTTTTATGAACACCGCGGTAGTTATTTATGTCTGAACGAGATTCTGATTTAAAGACTGGAAGAATAATTGATTTCTTCCAAGTGTCAGGAAAGTAACCATTTAGGAGAGAGACTGAAAATATATGGCTAAGTAATTTGGGAAAGTTCGACACTCTTTTGATAACTGTATTGGGGATAACACCAGTTCCGGAATAGAGTGAGTTTTTCGACAAATTATCTGCTAACGAATTAATTCTATGGAAAAATCAATGCTTCCGAGAGTATTGTTTGAGTATGGTTGAAACGACGGGATCGGTTCATATTCTGTCGTAAAATGCTTCGCAAAGAAAGCATTGAATAATTCAACCTTATCAGACTAATCTAGTACAAATGTTTTGTTTTCATAAACTAATGGGGGTATTTCAATTCCTGGTTTTGCGGACGCCCTACAACGAAACAATTGTGCAACCAGTTTTGCAGAGTTTGACTCGCTCAGGGCGCAAGATTTCCTGTGCTGGTCACGTGCAAGACGAATCTTTGACGCTAATTCGAAGATCTCTGCGATCGTTAGATGCACAGACAGCGAACTTGTAAATCAATTTTATTAGCAGCGTCCTCAATTTCTTTAGTCTGGGCAAAAGAAAGTGAGGGAAGGTCGATTCTGGTGTGTAGGGTTTCACAATTTTAGTGGGCACAAATTCCAGAATTTAAGTAGAAACGACCGACATGAGTTCAGACAGATATGCAGCGTTGTTAATGGAAGAGAGGATCTGCCAATGTAATGAGTCAAGATAATTGTAAATTGCGCTATTATCGGCGAGGTCATACGCATGATAGGTTCGACTAGCACTAGCCTTTTCCGAAGAAGGAATGAAGGCAACAGTGAATTAATGTGTGATCACTTTGGAAGATGTCCTGCTTAAAATCAACGAAGAGATGGGGAATACAATTAGTGAAAATCAGATCTAGGATATGATTTTCTCTTGTTGGGGAACTAACCAGTTGAGACCAGTTAGAAAAATTAATGGTATCTAGGAAAGGCTGAAATCGAGGTGGACAATATTTTGAAAGCCAGTTGATTTTAGGAAAATTAAAATCTCCAGCAGTAATTTTAACTTCAAAAGTGCATTCTGAAAAAAAAACTTGAATATTTCACACCAATTTGCATCCTCTTCAGATGAAGAGTTAGGAGGATTATATACACATCCGATAATCGCCTTTTGCCGGGGCGACAGGATAATAGAGGCGAAACAGTAATTTCCAGAGAAGAGCGTGCTATTTATATAAAACGGAAAGTGCCTAAATGACGTTCTAATATAGAGAAGACAACCACCACCACGCTTATTAATGCGATCGTGACGATACAAAGCATAATCGTCTATGATAAGGGAGAAGTCAGAAATGATTGGATGAGTCCAAGTTTCTGTTATGCATATAACATCAGGCATCATCTCGAAAGCGATAACTCGAAGTTGAGCCATTTTATTTATAACGGACCTGGCATTAAGCACTATGACATCTAGTGTGTTTCGAGTGACAGGACTAGGGCTATCGTTATTCATAAAAAAATTTGAGGGTGGGTAGACAAACTGTAGGCCGTTATCATTTGTGGAATAAGTACTGACGGGTGTGGAGCTAATAGCATACAGGTAGCCAACAATCAATGGCTGATATGGTCTGATATATCTAGGGGCCTCACTTTCTGGCAGGGAAAAATGAGGAGAAGGTAAGCCAAAATAAGCTTCTGGGGTGTTTGGGAGTAATGGGGGGAGGTGAGAAGACATGTAGAAGTTAGCAGGTTTGGGTCGTTGAGGATGGGTAAAGGAACTGATAGGGGGAAACGGTGACATAAAATTAGTGTGAGGGCCGCTCGCGTAAGGACTAGTGGTCTTAATCAGTGAATTTCCTGTACGGTAACTCCGATAAGATTTAAAACTATACCAGTTAGGACTACTGCCGTGCAAATTAAATTTTTCTTGTTTCGGGCCTGGCGTGTTCAATAACGCATTATACGGGGGCATACTATGACTCCCACGGTCAAAAGAGGAGCTAGGTTTTCATCCCACTAGAAACAACCAGTATACAATTCATAACGCTAAAGTAAGGACGGTCCAGCGATCAAATGTCTACACCATAAGATATGCGATCATATGGAATGCCCTACACAATGATATTCACAAAAGCCACAGTTTACCCGCATTTAGAAGAAAGACCAAACAGTTCTTCTCAAATGACATGACGCATATACTTCTAAACAAAACAGGACGTTTTGCTTACCAGTTCTTTGACAACCAATCCGGACCAAAAGGGAGCTTACGGTCCAGGAGAGTTCCCGCACATTTTGGGGAAAACTAGCCACTGCTGGAGGCTTTCTAGACGACAGTTCCCAACGCTGATGAAATCAAAGCTTCAGCAAAATTGTGCGTTTCCTCCTCTTCCAAGCCTTAAAAAAATATAAAAAATAAGTACAATTTATCTATTCCAATATTCTTCGACTAGCATCTCAATGTTTATAAAAAATTATTATGAAAGAAAATAATTTTCTCCAATACTATATTAATTATATATTGTTTCCTCTTATAATATATCAGAAGTATAAATGCTAATCATGTTAATCTCAATCTCACTTAGATATTCGACAAAAGAAAGGTCAAGTGTCTTCTGCCGATGCACCTGAATGACGATGGTGCTTTGCAGCTGCCTGGACCCACCTCAGACGTCTGCAACGTCCCATCTTATTATCAAACTCTTGCCAATGGACAACGATTGTAATCTCCGTATCGAGCACACTCATATATACGGGCGATGCGTGTCCTTGTAACGGCCGAGTCGACTGCGTCCAATCGGTGGGGACACGAAGTTATCGGTACTCTCAGCCTTGGTTCGACGAATAGCGTCTCGTCGAATACACTACCGAGAGGTCCATCGATCTCATCCAACGCTGATGCGAGCGAGTTAAAGGTAGAACTCATAACGTAATAAAAGGGGAGACGAGGATATATATAGGTATATTGTACTGGTACAAGGAAGGGTATAGTTAATGGGAACGGTAACGGAAACGGGAACGGTAAAGGAGATACGGTAAACGGTAAGCGAGAGGGTCGGATGGGATCTAGGGTCGGACTTATCGGAACTTCAGGTCATCACTGTTCTAGGAAAAAAAGGACCAGTCACAGTAAAACGATGATTAAAACAAGGAAACAGGGTTCGGTTCAGGTTTGGTCCGTTACACAGCCCTCCCTTCAGGTGCAGCACTGTCCTCAGTGCTGGTATTGTCAATGGGGGAGGGGACTGTCACCTCAATGGCAACGGGGGTAAAGAGAGTGTCTGGCAGGATGGGAAGGGTGTCTGCGGTACAAACGGGTAGTTGTCCCCGAAATAGTGTGAGTCTGGCAAAGTGTGTGGTAAAGGGGACTAGATTAGCGTGGTCAGCGTCACGTTTGAGGAAATTGGTGGGGGTTAAAACTTGGAGAACACGAAAAGGCCTTCGCCAGTGGTAATGGGACTTGGAAGATGTGCCACGTTGTGGGAATGGGTAGTGGTGCATTACGAGGTCACCAATTTGGTTTGGAACCCCGGAGGCCCGCCGATCAAACTGTTCCTTCTGGTGGAGGGTAGCTGCTCCGAGAGTAGTGCGGGATGCGTTATGGGCGCAGCGGGTAATTTCGCGGAGTTCTGAGGCATAAGTATGGGTGAAAGTCCTACTAGGTGCCGAAAAAGGATTGCGTAAGTCGGTCGGAATACGAAGAACGCGTGCAGTCCACAAGAAGTGGGGTGTGAACCCGGTTGATGAGTGGACCGTACCCCGGTAGACTAGGAGGCAGAGGGGTAGGTGTAGACCCCATTTTTCATGGTGGCCGTCCCGGGCAAAGGCGAGCAGAAGATTAAGGAGGGTACGATTTGTTCTTTCGACCAACCCGTTGGCCTCGGGATGGTATGGCGTCGTATGGGTCTTGTTGACCGCGAGGACTTCGCATACCTCATGGAAAAGTTGGGACTCGAAATTGTCACCGCAGTCAGAGTGAAAGGATAGTGGCGAACCCCAACGGCTGACCCATTCACCAGTGATGGTGCTTGCAACTGTCTCCGCGTTTTGACGTAGGATGGGGACAGCCTCAACCCACTTCGCGAAAAAATCAATCATTACTAATATGAATACGTAACCGCGGTACGATATTGGTAAGGGGCCGATAATATCCAAGCCAACACGTTCCCCAGGGAAACCGGTAATCATAGATTCCATCGGCGCTCGGGGTGATTTGGTGGGTGGCTTGAAGGACGCACATGTCGGGCAGGATTGGCAGAAGTGATGGATTGCGTAACGTAATTTAGGCCACCAGAAGCGCGCGCGGATCGCCGAGTCAGTCTTGTGCTGGCCACAGTGACCTAACCCGGATTGGAGGGCACCTAGCACGGCTTCAATGAGACACCCTGGCACTACAGGGCGTACACGTTGGTTTTGGGGGTCACGACAGAATAAGACATCATTTTTGATGATAAGATTAGGCCACTGGTTCAGTAGGAGGCAGGCATTCTCACTTCATCCTGTCATGTCGCGCAAGGCCGGTTTTGGTAGCCCTTGCGATGTATGACGGTACATATTTGCGGTGTCTGGGTCGCAACCTTGAGATGTCGACCACGTATGACGGGTAGGCTCGGACATGTAAATAGCCTTTACACTCGGTTCGGGGGTTGACTTGTCGGTCGGTGGGCTAGTAAGCATGCGAGAGAAGGCATCGTCATTACAATGGTTACGTCCCGGGCGGAACTGGCATTTGAAGTCGAAATCCTGCAGAAATTCCTGCCATCGTGCGACTTGATTCCCGGGGTCTTTGTTGGACGCAAGCCATTCAAGGGCACGGTGGTCTGTACGAAGGACAAAGTGTTGCCCTATCAGAAAGTGCATAAATTGTCGCATGAATGTCACAATCGCAAGCATCTCCCGACGGAACACTGTATAATTGCGCTGGTTTTCGGCGAGAGTTTTGCTTGCGAAACAGACCGGGTGTTCGACCCTGTCGCTACCTTCTTGAGAGAGAACGGCATCCATCGCGAAACCGCTAGCGTCAGTGTCTAGCATAAAAAGAGGTGCCTCTGGCTCGAGGTTGGGGGGTGCGAGGAGTAGTTCAGAATACAGGGTGTTTCTAAGATTGGTAAAAGCCTTTTGGCACTCAGTGTAACACGTTAATTTCCGGTCTTTTTCGGTCATCCTATAGAGAGGTTTAGCCATGTGTGCGAAACCCTTAATAAAACGCCTGGAGTAGGACGCCAGCCCCAAGAAACTACGTAACTCTGACGCATTAGTTGTTGTAGGCCAGGTACGAATCTGTTTCAGTTTTTCTGAGAGTGCGGCTAACCGTCCAGGGGAAATATTGTGCCTTAAGAACTGCACTTCCGATCGGAGGAAAATTCACTTGGCGGGGTTAAGGGTCAGCCCGGCATTTCGGAGGGCTGCAAAGACTTCCTTTAGATTTTCGTTATGTTGCGGAATGGTTTTCC
Organism: Ligula intestinalis; assembly: GCA_036362985.1. NCBI lineage: Eukaryota > Metazoa > Platyhelminthes > Cestoda > Diphyllobothriidea > Diphyllobothriidae > Ligula > Ligula intestinalis. Next base: position 20,930 of record JAYGXS010000487.1, read on the forward strand.
CGTAAACGATGATGTCATCGAGATACACGAGGCACTTACCGGGTAAAAGGTGTCGTTACACTTGGTACATGAGACGTTGACATGTTGCTGCGGCATTACAAAGCCCAAAAGGAGTCGTTTGGAAATCGTAAAGGCCTTGGGGAACCGTGAAAGCCGTCTTATGCCGATGTTCTGGGTGGACTTTGACTTGCCAGTACCCTGACTTGAGATCGAGAGTAGAGAACCATGCTGTCCCGCCGAACGTGTCCAGCGTGTCATCGAGACGTGGAAGGGGAAACGAATCGCGGACAGTGACTGCGTTCACGCGGCGGTAGTCAATGCAGAGTCGAAGGGATCCATCTTTCTTAGGGACCAGTGCGATCGGTGACGTCCATGGTGAAGAAGACGGTTGGATAACGTGTGCTTTGATGAGTTCACCCAGGATTTTATCCACTTCAGCCCGGTGCTTGTGCGGGATACCTTTAGGTGGTTGCCAAACAGGTTTGGCGTCTCTGGTATCGATAGTGTGTTGCACCAGTCGGGTCCGACCGAACGTCGTGGGAGACCAGGTACAGAGCCCGAAAACTGAGCCAAGTATGCCCTTTAATTGTGCATGAGCCACAGAACCTACTGTTGCTAACGGAGGGAGGACGTCATATAGGTTAGTGGGTTCGAGGCCGACGACCGCCATGACCGAATCATGCATCAGGTTGAGATCGAAGAGTGGAACCGGCTGTGGGCTCTTAGTAACCTTGGGACCAAGGTTCATGCGTCTTTCACGAACGTGGATGACACACTCATGGTCAGAAAGGAAATAAATCCAAGAACGAGAGACCAAGGACTATCCGGAGAAATCAAGAACGTGTGCGTCACGGGGGCATTCTAGAAAGTGAAGTTTAGGCTAATCGTGCCTGACATAGGGATGGCGGTGCCGTTAGCGGCTCGTAGGCTTCGTGACTCGGATAATGGGTTTACTGACCGTAGCATGTGTTGAGGTAAACATTTGATCGTGACGAGAGAGACGTTAGCTCCTTTATCCACTAGGGCTTGGGTGGTTATGCCTGCTTACGTAATGGGTACGAGAAACGCGGGAAAGTGGGCTACGTTATGCGCGAAAAAAGAATCAGATTGAGGCGACTTACGAGGCCGGTTGTGTCCGCATTTCTGTGCCCGGGGACCGAAGGCCGAACAGTACTGACACTGCGGGTTGTGATTTGGGAACCGGAGGGGTAAAGATCTCTTGACAGTCGTTTGACCTGGATTTGAAAATGATACCCAGGGATTGGAAGAGACTTGACCGGGATGGGGCTGGATAGGGGCTGCAACGGTCACCTTGCGTTTGTCTTTTTGGCTGCGGAACTCTGTGAACCGGTTGCAGATCTGGAGTGCTGTGGTCAAGTTGGGGGGGGGGGGGGCGACTGATAACCAAATGTGCAGTGACCACCGAGTCCTGCAGACCAGCGATAAGCCGATCCAACACAATTTGATTCCGTGATATAGGGAGTGCTTTTGGGCAAGCGAGACGGCCCAGTCGTTGAAAAACTTTCGCGAACTCTAAAGCTGACTGTTGGGGGGTCTGCTCGAGTTGGTAGAATTGGGCACCGGTAGCGGATTCGGAAATAGGTTTGCCAAATAAGCCTAATAATTGGTCATGGGCAAGGGGAAAGAGAGTATCAATAGTGACACCCGCTTCTAGAGCGGAGTCTAATGTCTCGGGGGAAAGAAAGTTAAGCAGATAACGGGTATGGTCCGACGGAGGGAGGTCTGCTAAAAAAATGAGGGTTTGACCAGCCACTTACGAATGTTCTGGCCAGACGGATATGGGGTTGGGGCTAGAAGGGGTCGGGACGACGATAAAAGGGTAAGAACTCATGGTTGTGCGGGGGTAACCAGGCGGATTTGGGAGGGATCCGGCACCATCTGCCACCATTGTAACGGCCGAGTCGAATGTGTCCAATCGGTGGGGACCAGAATTTATCGGTACTCTCAGCCTTGGTTCGACGAATAGCGTCTTGTCGAATACACTACCGAGAGGTCCATCCATCTCATCCAACGCTGATGCGAGCGAGTTAGAGGTAGAACTCATAACGTAATAAAAGGGGGAGACGAGGATATATAAAGGTATATTGTACTGGTACAAGGAAGGGTATCGGTAATAGGAACGGTAACGGAAACGGGAACACTACAGGAGATACGGTAAACGGTAAGCAAGAGGGACGGAAAAGATCTAGGGTCGGACTTATTGGATCTTCAGGACGTCACGTGTGTGTTCTCCTGGTCCAATCAGATCACTGTTCTAGGAAAAAATGGACTGGTCACAGTAAAACGATGAGTAAAACAAGGAAACAGGGTTCGGTTCAGGTTTGGACCGTTACATCCTGAGCTGATTTTTTTTCACCTTCAAACTGACCGTGGCTAAGTCCCTCTCAGTTAGAGAACATGACAGCTTTTCCAGACCCCAAGTATTCTTGCTATAAAACCGTAACACGTACAATGTATTGCTATTATATTTAAATGTTTAGTATTGAACCTTGAAAATTCAGGTTTTTTAACTTCAAACAAACTCCTTTTTTCGCACATTATTGCCCTAGCAAAAGACCAAAACCAATAAAATCGTTATGGCGAAAGAAGGGGTTTATGTTAGGTTTTTTTTCTGCCTTCCGGAGTTTTTGACGGCACCAAACATGTGCTTTACAAATAAACCTTATTATTAAGAATGACAAGGCAGCAACCAAAAAATTAGGAAAATCAGGCTGATCTGATTAACCCATAAGGATGAAGTATAATTTCGACTGCGGTTCAATGTGCACACGAAAAATTTAATTATCCGTTGTCAACAATGCACATGCAGATATATTGAAATTTCCTTGAATGTAGGGTATATTCCTCTTGGCAACCGGAATGTACTTCTCTGTCCGCTGACGTGTTGGATCTGATTTTTAATTTGACAGAAATTTAAAGTTGTGGGTGAATGTGTTCGCCATGGGATGATCGATGTTTCTACACATTCTGGTGAGCGCAGATAATTCTTAATTCTATAACCGTAATTCTTGTTCTTCCAATCTTGAGAAAGTTAAGTATATTATATATATAATACTGTATTCTCATCTGCTAAACCACTATTATTTGGTCAGCCTTTGCGTGCGGTGCTGAGCAAAGAAGATTAAGCTACCATATAACCGATTATTATTGAACATGTTAATAAAATGTATATTTCAGGCCCAATGGGCCTCATCAATAAACCAAAAATTCGATTACACGAAGTACTATAAATAATTGGTTTAACAAACAGTATCCGTAGTCTATAGCTATAAGACGAGTATAACTGTTGCGAAGCGAATTTTTTAAATTCGAAAAAATGAATATAATAGTGTCATGCGGAAGGTGAAATTCAAGGGCACACACAGATGAGCCACATCTTTATCCAGATTCTGACTATGTATTCTGGTACCCACTGCCTCAGTTAGTAAGGGGGTGCTCTTGGAAGCAAACTTAGTCGAAGCTGAGCGTGGGGCAGAACAAAAGGTATTAACGAAACATTACTGGTATTGACGGGTTTCCGGCACAACACTCGGGTTCCCAAACCGGTGCGGCATAATGGAACATAGGGAACCCACCAGTTTATGATCGTGATGTGCACCGCCGTATGAGATCCAAAAGTCCGTCGAATCTACAAGACCATCTTTGGGGATGTCTGAGATGTGACCAAATATAAGGCCCTGATGATGGTTGATGGCCAGCGAAACGAGAGCCATCAAGACTGCGTCCTGATTCCAGGGAACACGAGTCAGAGGAAGGTAGTTTCAAGAAGGTATCCTAAATTCCTTATGGTCCTTTCTCGGGATCGTGGCGAAAGCTGCCCGGAAAAGATGTCAAGCACTGGCCGGATACCGGCGAAATACGCATGAGATTTTTTTTCCTAGAGCCTCAGACGTGGTAGGTTTTATCGCATATGTATGCAAGTTCAGTCAGACTGATAACCATATGTGTATATTACGCAAATGTCTATCCTGTTCAGCTTAACTATACTCCAAGACAATTGAGTAATGTGCAATTCACAGTGTATCTATCTTTCAAATGCCTAGTTAAAGTACTTTGTACTGCAGGCTTCTATCATATAAGTGTTCACTGGGTTTCACACGAACACTAGAAATCAGCTCAGCTGATGCATTTTCAGAAGGACACTTGGCTAGCATACGTATACTTTCGATAAACTCTCTTCGGGCGATTACATTTATATGGGAGGGGAAGGTACAGGGTGAAAAGCAATCAATTAATTATCGTTCTTATCAACTTAGTCTTGGGAATGGGGGCTTGGGGTTTGGGTTGATAAAAAGGGGGTAGTGATAGGGTAATTTGGAAAGGCAGGGGAAAGCACGCGTGGAAAATGCTGGTACTTCTGCGGCCGTTGGCCATGCTAGGTTTGGGGCCTGAAGAAAGTTCTTCTGCGCGCACAACACCGGCTTCATC
>JAYGXS010000488.1:13002-25360 GCA_036362985.1 Ligula intestinalis
ATCTTCCTCGCGTAGGTGGTGGCTGCGCCTAGCGTCCCTGGCTGGCATCCAACTCTCACTTGTGGCTCCCCGGAGCTAGGCTTTGCCTGGCGGCCACCCCCCGGCTCCCCGCCTCGATCAGCGGGCCAAACCAAGTGAGGGTCTCCGGTGTGTGCGTCCCCACGCCCGGTATGCCCCCGGGTTGCAGCGGTAAGTACCTTAGCAGACGCAGCTGGTGGAAGGAAGTTTTTATCTTTATACCGTTCCCTTGTCCGTCCATCTGTATTTTAATATTTATTATCCGTTACCGTTTATTACCCACTTGCTATCACTAGTTGCTTCATCGCTACGACCACTATTACAACCATTGCGACCAGTGCTTACATCACTAGCTTAAGCATTTCAGCATTGAGGAAATGCAGAGTGGCAGCAATCAAGCGTCCACATGTCATAGTAATTTCGCATCAAATACACCTGATGCAGAATTATTAGTGTAAGTATTTAATTGCTGCAGTAGCAGAAGCTACTCTTTTCTGCTGATGTCTCTGATGAAGAATCCGCGACGGCTGTCGAAACGTCAGGCGAATCAAATTTTCTCAACTACTCCCTGAGACTCGCATATCGCTTGTATTGGTTATATTTGTGTTTGGGGGTCCGGTTTGCCTTTAGTTTAAGGCATAAGATCTCTTCCTTTAACGAAAATAATTTCCGACCGACGTACGTTCGTTTACCTCTGAAAGCCATTTCCTTCCTAAAAGCATGCTGCCACCAACGCCCGTTTTAATTTTATCAGTCAAATACACATTAGTGTTAAAACCAACCCCCCACCCTACCCGGCCATGTTGCACTCGAATATGTCACCTCAACCTTTATCGGACGTTTACAGGAAAGCAAAGTAGAGGCAGCATCTCGTGAGCTTGGTTGACCTGAATACGGCTGCTTTAGTAGAAAGCTGTCCTGAACCCCGGCGATGAAGACCCCTGAAGTGGCTTTGTGATCGGGAAGCAGCCTCTGTTCTCTCCCCCTTTTGATGCAGTTACCCGCGGCTACTCCAAGGACCAATCGATCCGCCCCCCCCCCTTGCCGGCGCAGTATTGCCCCTGTACACGAAACGCGCCCCCCCCCTTTTCGATCTAAATGTTAACGCATTTGGGCCTCTGTACACCTACGCCCCCTTTCGCGCTGGTGGTTCAAACCAATGGGAGACCACATCAACTGGCTCCCGAAGTCACATAAATTTAGCGATCGCCGCCTCTCCAACTTACACAACCACTCTCCCAAGATTGGCTTCGTCTTTCATATCTGTTGACTTTGTCTTGTTACCTTGTCTCGAGTCAGGCAAATTGGTCAATTGTATTGGCTGTGTGTATCCATAGTGGAGGATTGTACTTTTTTAATGCATCATTATTTGTCTACTAGTACCGCACCGCCTTAAGGGTTGTTATCATTCCGTTTGAGATGCCCATGAATGCTGGAAACAGAGTCAAATAAATGCGAAACTAGTATGGGTAAGCTTGGCTTAATTTGAGGATTAAGGTTTGGCTTAGCGTGGAATATACGGAAAAGGCAAGGGTTAACGTTAGCTTTCAATTTTACTTTTGTGTTATGAATAGGACATAGGAATGCTTATCTATCTCTTGTTCTTCTCTTGCACCCCAATCTTGGGAGTTGGAATGCTGAAAGTGTCACAAAGTAAGACCACGGCCAGCTTATTGTCTGATATCATTCGATGCCTAAGCTGGTTCACATGTCTTCTTACAGGTCCTCTGTCCGCGTGCGTTTGTCCGGTGTGAACTCGGGGTGTCTGGATGGATGGATGGATGGATGGCAAGGTTGGCGGCTCACGTGTTCGGCTGCCCTAACAGGAAAGCAGACTAGAGGCAGCAGCTTTTTAGCTTGGTGGCCTGAATACCGCTGTTTCAACTGCCGGAGATGATGACCCGTGAAGTGATTTTTCGGCAGACAACCAGCTGTCTGTTCCCCCCTCCCCCCATTTTGACGCAGTTGGCCGCGGCTACTCTCAGAACCACTCGATCACCTGCTCTCTTGCCGGCGCAGAATTGCCTTTGTACAGGAAACGACCCCCCTTTTCGACCCAAATATTAGCACATTCGGGCCTCTGTACACCTACGCCCGCTTTCGCGCTTGTGGTTCATGCCAATCGGAGACCACATAGGTAGTTAAGGCTAAAACGCTTTACCCTAACAGCTGCAATCTTCGAGGCCCTGGTTCCTTAGGAGATAGGAGAAGTCTTGGGACGGTAGGGTAGACGGAACAGTATATTGTTTACAGAAGGGATAAGGGAAAAGTAACCAGTTGGTCTTGCAAGGCGTCCGACCGTGAGGCCAGTCGGAGAGCGCGGTGTCGCCGCGACCGTGTCGCTCCCAGGCCGAATTCCAAGTGAGGTCTTAGAGTAGTCGGGCCAGAAGACAGAGAGAGAGAGAGAGATAGCTTTCATTGGCTAGGTCGGCCTGGAGATTTTAGGCAGAGGCAACTTGCATCGGGCGCGCGTGCAAGCTCCCCATTTGTCGCCTCATAGATGCGGGAACTATGATTGGCTGATCGAGACCTCGAGAAACAGCATCGGTAAGCCTCTGAGAAAGTGCACTACGACGCGAGCTAGTCAGCCAGGCACGACCCGCTACAACCGCATGAACTGCCTACCGAAGTCACATAGAAGTAGCGACCGCCGCCTCTCCTGCTTAAACACAGACTCTCCCAAGATCAGTTTCGCCCTGCATAGTGGTTGAATTTGTGTTGTTTCCTTGTCTCGAGTCAGGAAATTTGGACAATTCTCTTCCTTCTCGACTCTGTATATCCCTTGTATAGAGTTGTACTTTGTTTATCCATCACTATTTGTCTAATAATATCGGACCACCTTGATAGTTGTTATCAAAGAAATAAAGAACTACGAAACTAGTTAAGGTAAGGTTGGCTTGATTTGAGGAATAATTTTTGAAAATGGTTATAGCTGTAAGATTTTTTGGTACCATAAATTTCGGGAGAGCTCCTCAGTTACAACCCCTTGTTGCATTAAGGTTCACGAATGAGAAAAACACGAAATTGAAAATGTACAGAAATGTCATAGGTCCTAGTCAGATAGAGAAAGAAGGTTAAAACAAAATTGGAGGAAAAAAACAGGGAAGTTGAGTTGTGGGGAATATTGGGCTGGGGAATGTGCGAGATCTGGGGCTTGTGGTTACCAAGGTAAGGCAAGGTTAACCACGTGCTCCAACTGTTTGCAGAGGTCCGGTTTTTTTCGTCCAATTTTGTTTTAACCTTCTTTCTCTATCTGACTAGGACCTATGACATTTCTGTACATTTTCAATTTCGTGTTTTTCTCATTCGTGAACCTTAATGCAACGAGGGGTTGTAACTGAGGAGCTCTCCCGAAATTTATGGTACCAATAAATCTTACAGCTATAACCATTTTCAAGTTCTCTCCGGGAACAGCATGTTTCAAAGAATAATTTTTGGGATAGCGCGGAATGTACGGATAAGGCCAGGGTTAAGGTTAGCTTTCCATTTTACTTTTGTGTTATGAATAGGACATAAGAATGCTTACCTATCTCTAGGTAGGTTGAATAAAAAAGTTTTAGCAACGCGTTTCCTCGCATGAGCTCTTTAATTACCCTGCAAATGTTCTGGTCTGATGATGATTTGCTGAAAACATGTTTGCCAACTAGACTTCTCAACTTAAGAATGGGAATATTTGCAAAACAAAGTTTAAGCAATGTGTTTCCTTGCATGAGCTCTTTAAAAATATTGTCGTTGTGATCGTTTACTTGGTGAGAAATTAACTTAGCTCAGTTAGAGGACTAGTTTTTGAGGAATTTCCATAGACAGTGCTTATTGGTAGTTGTAAAATAGCATGAGTAAGGTCAGATAGTATTTAAAAGTTGACATTTTGTTTCCATAGAGCATTCTTCCCAGACCTTTGATTATTTTTTCGGCTGCCTCTACACCTTCTCTAAGACATTTCAGCCTCTCACAGTCCGAGGTCTCTATACCGAATTCCAAGTAAGACAGAAGAACAGTTTTGCAAGGAAGCGCTGATTTTAAAGAACGAGACATGCATTGTAATCCAATGCTCACGAAATCAAGCTATGCCCACGAAAGTGCGTGTTAACGTGTCAGTAAAAAATTCGATCCAGCAGGCAGATAAGAAGATAGGTCTAGGCTTACTTCATGTCATGGAGGTAAATATCTCAATATGGTGATCAAGATGTCAGACATAGGACACATCGAAATACACCAGAGCCTGCTCAGGTAGATCAGTCTGCTTCCGAGGACCTAAGACACTGCAGCATAAACTCGGCCCGATAAGACTAACAGTGAAGAACATTCATACGAATCAGTTTGTGACACTTCCGTCTTTGCAAATTCTAATACAGATTGCAGTGAAAGTTCAGCCGACGCCCTACGCAGCCAGACTGGAAGGTAAACCAAAGGAAATCCAATCTATAAATGTCCGGACGAATAGACGATATGAGGCGTTGACAGTCTCACAAACCACAGAACTGAACGCGGTCCACCGTATTCTTGCTTTGAGTTGAGAAACTCCGATATCGCGATCGTCGCTGCCACTGCTTCAGTCAAGTTGTCTTCCTGTCTGACTCACGCTCATGGTCGAGTCGCTGCTGGATTAGTCCGCATCTTGTGCCTAGCCAATTAATGTGTACTTTTCATTGATTGGCTGTGGTCGGCCTCGGATGAAGGACACACGCGTGTTGGTGCCGAAGAATCGCAACCGCGGAGACACATTTGCCTTAAAGGACAGCTTGTCGCGTGTGATTACAGAGCCTTCTGTACGCTTTTCATCCAAGTTTTTCCAACCCAATTTTAGTACTTGCTATTGTGATTGGAGTGTCGTCGTTCTGTCGGCCATGGCGTGACGAGAGCCTCAGGAATCGACACAATGTCGGCACATGCTTTGTTACGCCGGCTAATCATGCGGCTGATGTCTAGACTGGAAGTCTTGGCGCTACCTTGGGAGAGCTAAAGGTTGGACAGTCTGAGCGCGCGAGCCAGACAACGAGCCAGGTAGATATAGGAGAAAAAAACTGCTTTAATTGGTAGTCAGATTGATATGGCATTATATGATATGATGAGATGGGATGGGATTGTGATGTTTAGGGTTCGGAACCCTTCTTGTCGTGGGAAAAGTCATACAGCCTCATGGGGGTGAGACAATAGTAGCTTATCGGGCACAATGGGTTCGAAAAGATGAGGAAACCGAAGAAGTCATGAAAGCATCACCGAGATGCGATCAAGGAGACAGCAGAGACCACCTACAAGTTGGCGTCAACGCAACTAATACAACCGGGATCCCAAAGTCCCGTACGAGAGGAGCAGGAGAAGACAAGCGACCACGGGACAGCATGTATTCACACAAAGCACGTAAGAGCAAGTCTTTCTCACACAAAGGCTAAATTCATTACTGGGATCGCGCAAGGGATATAGTCAAGGACAATGGGCCAATCAGAATTGAGTAGACACTGGCTGGTCGCAGCGAGGTAATTCGCGAAGCATTATTGTGTGTTTCCTTGTCGTGGGACTTGCGGCATTACCAACACCTCCCCTTTAGATATCTCAATACTTCTTATGGCGTGGATTGACCTGCATGTGTTGCATTCTTTGGCGAACACGTTTGGTCCGACGTTTTGAGGGCGGCTTCTGGGACGGATTCAGGAAGCGCTACATCCAAAGGGGCTGCAGCATTCGGTTAGGGCACTGACTGTTCTGCTGCGATGGCAAATGTGTTCCGCAAGGTGTCGAATGGAAGTGAAGTGCCTGATTCAATACGCGTTGCAATAGAGCACCGCCGCTGTCGGATCTGAATGCGGGGCCGAACCCAGGTGTCATCACCGACGCAAACATCGAACAGCATGCTGCCTCTGTGCACTTCTACTGTTGCTTCTATCCAGTCTAGGAGCCCAGATCGGTAATCACGAACAAAGAGTCGTTTTCCTTCTGAGTGGTTGCCGCGAAAGACATTTTAAAGTGACCATGAGGATGGCAAATTAGTGGACAACTGTGCATGGAAATTCGCTCGTAGATTCAAACCCATTAAGGCTTCAGCAGGCGAGACACCACCGGGGAACACCACGTTTGGGGTGGCCCTATAGGAAAACAGAAAGGCTTTGAGTATCTCGTCCGAATTCCCCTTCCTACGATTTTTAAAGAAGGCTCGTTTGAATGTGTCAGCAAAACGTTCCGCCTGATCGTTCGATTGTATGCTATCTGTCGAACAGCATGAGTAATGTCAGATAGTACTGATAGTTTGATTCCATAACACAGTGTTACTTGACCTTTGATTATTTGTATCAGGCACCTCTACACTTTCTCTAAGGCGGTTCAGTCTATGACAGTCCAAGGTCTTTTTGCATTTATAGCCAATTCGAAGTAAGATAGAAGAACACAATTTTGCAAGGAAGCCAACACTTTGATGAACGCGAGGTGCATTGTAAACCGATGCTGATGAAATCAAACGAAAGTGCGTATTCACGTTTGAGTAAAAAAATAGCCTTACTTCATGTCGTGTGTGTCCAATTTGATGACCAAGATATGAGGTAAAGGACGCATCGACATACACCAGAGCCTGTCCAGGTAGATCAGTCTGCTTCCGAGGACCTAAGACACTGGAGCATAAACTCGGCCGGATACTACTAACAATACTACGATGTGTTGACAGGCTCACCAACTACAGAACAGAACTCCGGCCACCGTTTTCTGGGCGACCAAGATTGTCACCGCGGAACCACGTCTGTGGCGTCATGAGAAAGGAGGAGGTCGGACAGCAACGACCAGTAAAAGTGTTCCCTCCTAGAGCGTAGGGCATTGATGAATGAAATCGAACGAAGGAAGACTATTGCAAGATATGGTAAGAGGTAAGTAGCAAAGTTAGGGTTTGAACAGCTGGTGTTCGTGAAGCTGGCTTGTGGGAGCCAGGTTGAAGGGACGGTTGTAATTTGCATGAGTTTCTGCGCCTGGCATTCCTGAGTCGTGTCAATGCAACCAGTGCCGCTTGCTAGGAGTAACTCTCTTGACTACGCGTGCATCGGCATGTTAGTAGGAGACGGGTAATCTCGACTATGTAAGAGGGAGCCAGGTTAGCTGCGCTCAACCTCGACGGCAAATAAGTAAGCAGGGTCAGTGTGCGTTGAGAGGAGGGAGGGCTACCGTTGGCAGTAGAAGTAGGATCAGAGTTTGTAAAGGAGGTCTGGGTGCTTGCGGGAATTGGAAGGGCCCAGACCATGGTCTCCATGGGCTGTGAGCAAGTGAGAGTCACTACCTTGATTCACGACAAGATGTCGTCGATAAAAGCCTATATTTCACTGCGAAATAAGATGACACAGAAAAAATTAAATTAAAGGTGGCGCAGGATCGGCCATATCAAAAGTTGAGGGTTCGTCTCATGTCGCGAGTCACTAGTTATCGAGCGGTGTGGTAAGGCTATGACGACTGCGATATTCGAAGCCCGGTTCCTTAGGAGACGCGAGAAATCTTGTGAAGGCCACAGTGTTAGGAACGATTAATTGGGCACAAAAGAGTATGAAGGGAGTTGCTACTCGGTCTGGCATGGCATTTCACTGAGTGGGCCGTGTGAGATCGCGGCGTCGTTGCGTCCGCACCGCTGGGGATGGGATTCCAAGCGTCCTTCAGTGTGGGAAATGTCACAAGGGCTACAGAGCGGGCTTCGTGTGAGTCAGCTTCAGGACGCTGATTGGCCCGACCAGTCTGGGGTGCTTATGTGCGTTGCAGTTGCGCAAGGGCAAAGTTTGCGCGTCGAATTGGGACGCGCCTTCGCGCCTGAGAGCAAGTCATTCTAAAACAAAAACTCACATATATGAGAGCCAGGAGGGTCATAGTCCGAGAAAATGGGCCAATCAGAATTGAGGACGCCCTTGTGTGTGTTGGCTCATTATGGGAATAGCGGCATTCTCAAGACAAGTAAGATAACAATATTTGCTTATAGCACAGAAGCACCATGAGTGCTGCCATTTACCACGACGGAGGCCATTGGCCTGGTAGTAGTTACGCTTTATCCTGGTTTCCGCTTCTATTAGACACTCGAAAATGTATAACTGTTTTTTTTCGAGTTCATTTTCGCTCTAATGAGATTTTTTATTAGTCCAGTTCTTTAAATTTTATTAACATGCATAAATGGCACGGTTAGTAAACCATGCTGTTTTTCGAAATAATTACTTTAAGCCTGCAAGGTTCATCCTATGCGTAAAAGGATATGTGCGTATACAACGATATTCAACATCCACTTCAAATCTCAGTATTTTATCTTCGGAAGACATTTTGTTTTGACTTGCTGCATAAACAACAAACTCGAACTGAATATTAACATGACGTCAGAGTAAAATTGCAAGAGTGCATACGTACAGGAGCATGACAAAATCAAAGACGTTAAACGCGCGTGTGAACTTTTGAGGCGTGCTCATGCAGGCAGAGTAAGCCAAGAATGAACAAATTGCCAAGAGTATGACGCAATATTACTGCAGTCCAACATCTAAAATGAAGTGTCGGAGGCGAATGGAGCTCCGAATCGATCTTACAGCTCACCTTGCCTCGAAGCGAATGCAGGTGAGTTTTCATTGAGGTTTTAGTGCGACTTAACGGCACAGGCAGACTGCCTTAAAGCGTTTCTTCGACGTCAACTGGGTCAGCACCGATCATGAATTCACCGGTTGTAGATATATCTGATCGTAGCGGCGTGCGCAGTCGGTGCCTAAGTGGAGCAATGAGGAAAAGGTAATTTGGCAACAATTAAGCGTCCATATTGTTATGTATTGAGAACGGAAGGCAGTTTGTAGACAGGAAAATGTAATGTATGAAAACAGAAGGCTGCCTGTAGGCCGAATGTCATGTAAGCAAAACAGAGGACGGTCTGGGGCAAGACGTGTACTGAGGACGAGGGCAAAATTCAAAGTCGCAATTCATGCTGACACCGCCGTGTATATTGTGTGGGGTAAATGTATTGGCCGAACGCTGGCCAATCAGAATAAGGGTAGGGGTGAGCCACTGGCCAGGATCGAAGGCTGGTCAGTCAGAACAAAGAAAGGGGTGACGCACTTCCGCGACCTTAACCGCCTTCCGCGAACTGCGGCATGATGTCTCGACCACACGTGCGGGCATGCACAACACATATGTCATAGTAATTCTGCATCTTCTGCACCTAATGACCCAGTTAGCCATGGCTACTTCCGGAAAGACTCGGCCACCCCCCTCTCCGCGCGTACTGCCGGCGCATTATTGCCTCCCGAAGTCACATAGAAGTAGTGAACGCCGCTTCTCCAACTACTCTCCGAAGATTGGCTTCGCCCTGCATGGTTGTTAAATCTGTGTTCTTCCTTTGTCTCGAGTCATGCAATTTGGCCGACTATTTATTCTTGGCTGTGTGTATCAATTGTCGGGATTTTTACTTTTTTATCCTTTACTAATTCAGAAGATGAATTGGGGAACATACGGTTGTTTTCGATAATTCTCATCAGGCCTTTACATTTATAGGGTAATTAAGTAAATAGACTATGCGGGTTAGTAGAAAAAAGGAAAGACGGTTGTCAGGGGAGGGGGAATGGTGGGGGTCACAACGGGGTCAACATTTTATCCACGTTAGGGGGAGCTGGTAGTCGGTTGAGGTGTTAAGCCGCTGGCCGTTGGATTAGCAGCTTGATGAGAATTATCGAAAACAAACGTATGTTCGCCAATTCATCTTCTGAATTTTTCAATGGGAATTTTCGCAAATTTAAGACAATCCTTCACTAATTGGTCAATAGTACCGTACCGCCTAGATAGCTGTTATCATTGGGTTTGAGATACGCGTGACTGCCGGACACAGAGTCAACGAGGACAAGTAAGACGTTCAATGAGAGCAAGTGCACCACCATTCGAGTTGGCAAATCCGGTTCTTCGAACGGCACGGCTTACCGACTGAATGACATACCATTGAAGGAAGTAAACGCCCAGAAAAACTTGGGAGTCTGGATCACGCCCTCGCTTAAACCCTCCCTGCATTGCACAAAGGTAGCCAAGTCCGCGATGTCGATCCTATACCTCGTCAAACGAGCTTTTTCTACCTTCAATGAAGAGTGCTTCACAAAAGTCTTCGGAACCTTCGTACGACCGCATCTAGAATCCGCTATCCAAGCTTGGAGACCATGGGCCAGTAAAGGCATCAACATCCAGGAAAAGGTACAACGGCGCGCAACCAATCTTGTTATGGGCAGGGCTCGCAGCCTTATGAAACACGGCTGTCAAATCTCAACCTCTTCCCTTTGCGCTACAGGCAGCTTCGGGGGGACCTGATACTAGCATTCCGCGTATTACGTCTTCAAGACTGCTGTCTTATATCAGGGGATTTTTTCGAATTAGCATCGATCACGAATCTGAGGGGTCATCCCCTCAAATTAAAGGTGACAGGGGCCAGGCTGGACGCTCGGAAACACTTCTTTTCAAAAAGGGTGGTCGGAGCGTGGCGTTGTTATGTCAGAATCGCTAGAGGGTTTTCAGCGAAAACTGGATCGATATAGCAGTGCACGATGGATCGTAACAGACAATTTGCAATAATAATACTGCTTCCAATTTTTCAGTAGTATTAGTTTTTATATCCATTCACGTTTGTTATTTATAACGCCCTCCCACGCATTGCCTCATGCGAAGGTCTCCGCGGTCCACCCTACTTGGCTATCTGCGTACCGTGATTACCCGCTGGCGATCTTATCAGCCAGACCTGACGGCCTAAACATTCACCCTTGGTTCGACCAAAAGCGGACTATCGACGATCTGGACGTATGCCTCTGTTTTTCCATATCCGTTGGCGGACTCTGCAATCATCAAGGAAGAATCAGGACGTGGCCTTCACACGGTGATGATCCTGGGAACGTTTGCAATGCCCCTCCCCCAGTGGGAGCCCCCTTTTTTCTCCTAAATCCCACGCATTACCCCCACAAGGGCGACAGTTTTTCTCCTAAAAATCCCTGAGGAGTTTTTTCACTGTCTGCTCCTATTTTTATCCTATGGCACAGGACAACTGGCCTCGCCAACAGTCTAAGCAACAATTTTTTTGCTACCACGGCACATATGTACAAATAGGGCACTCAAAGGAATTTTTCCTACATACCCTCAATATACTGATACTGATACTGAACCAAAGTTTTCCTTAACGGTAGAGTTAAGGTAAGCCTGGTTAACGTTAAGGATTCAGATTTGGGTTAGTGTGCAATAAATGGATAGGGCAACGGTTAAGATAAGCTTTCCATTTTACTTTTATGCTATGAATAGGAGTGCCTACGTAGGGTAGATAGCAAAGGTTTAGTACTGATTTTCCGCACATTAGCTCTTTAAAAAATATTGCCATTGTGAACATTTACTTGGTGAGAATTTAATTTATCTCAGTTAGAGGATTAGTTTTTGAGGATACAATACAGAGTGCTTATTAGTATTTGTCGAACAGCATGAGTAGGGTTGACGGTTTGTTTTCGTAGGGCAGTGTTCCCACATTTTTGTTCTGTTTGATCGGTCGCCTCTACAACTTCTCTAAGATGGTTCAGTCTCTGACATTCCATGGTCTCTTCGCCTTCATAACGAATTCTTAGTATGGCAGAAGAGCACAGTTTTGCAAGCTAGGGCGTATTTTGATGAACGCGAGGTGCATTGTAAACTGATGCTCATTAAATCGAAGTGTGCCCACAAACATGGGTATTCACGTTTTAGTACAAAATATGATTCAGAACGTCGGCAAGGGAATATTTCAAGCCTTTATTCATTTCCTATAGGAAAAGACCCCAATTAGTTGACCAAGATGTGAGAAATAGGGTCGTGTCAAAATACACCTAAGCCTTTTCAGGTCGCAATGACCTGCGACACTGGAGTAGAAACTCGAGCGGATACAAGAATCAATGGAGAGCATTCATGTAAATCAGCCAATGGCCTACGCAGCCTGCCCGGAGAGTAAATCTTGTGAAGTTCATCATAAAAGTCCGGACAAAAAGATTAAGAGGAGTTGAAAGTCTAACCGACCACAGAAAAGAACGCGGTCCAGCATATACTTGCTTGGAGATGAGGCGTTCCGATGTCGTGATCTCCACTGCCATTGATTCGGTAAAGTGTTTACCCTGTTCGCCTTATGCTCAGGGTCGATTTGCTGCTGACTCTGTCCGTATCTTGGGTCCAGCAAATCACTATTATATTCACAAATTTTTTGCGGTCGGACTCAAATCAAAGGCGCATGCGCGTTGGGGAAGAATAATTGCAACCACGGAGACGCATTTGCCTTAAAGGACAGTTTGTAGCAAGTCCTAATGGAGCCTCGTGTACGCCTGTTATCAGAGTTTTTACAACCCAATTTTACTAATTGCAATTTCAATTT
>JAYGXS010000489.1:3613-25355 GCA_036362985.1 Ligula intestinalis
CCCCCCCTCCCCCCCCCCCCCCCCCCCCTGCAATCCAGTGTTCAAGCCTATCAGACATCTAGGACAGGAATCGGGCTCATTCGTTGGTGCGGCGTGTCTAGGTGTACCAACACACTCCTTTCTCCTCACCTATCCAATACTTGTCACTAGGACACAAGATACTTGGATATGTTCCCATGTAAACAAAGCTGTCTGACGAAGCACACCTTGGTACAGACCCTTGCCTCGCCGGCGACCCGACCTGATTGCGGTGCTCTGAGTACACTGACTACACAGACGCTACAGATGCAATAGTTCGAAACTTAAAAGGTCAATGAAAACCTGACGCCCAAGGCTGCTGGATCAACTCGTTTTGACATAAGCAGTGAATTTTGGCTTTAGTGACGTTCCGGTAGGCTAAAAATGGATCTACTGGTCACTTTGGTCATTGGCTGCTCTACGTTCGGCTCAGGTGGACTTTGCTTTTGCACCCGTCAAACTCCTTACCCTCACAGCTGCTGTTATTGGCCCACGGTTCCTACTTTTTGAACGGTGCGGGACCGTGCCAATCAACTATTCACTCGCTCAAACAAATATGGCGGCACGGTCTGCATCCTACCGTTTAAGCCATTTCCCCGGCTTCCTTACGGTTCCTCTATATACCCCACCCGTTAAACCCATTTTCCACGATTTCCGTAGTATATTAACTCTCCGTACGGTTTTTACACCAACCTTGCGCATTAGGTTTCCATTCAAAGACAATGCGACATGCAAGTCATCGGTTTTTACGGCTCGACAAAGGAAAATTGCCGTAACAGATAGCCCCGGTTTTTGTCTTACGGGGCCGGTAGTGATAGTGGTTTTGAGGGTGGGACATATCAGGCAAAGGAATAGGTAATTAAAATAGTAGAGCGAATAAAAAGTAGCAAATTATAGAATGATTATTTAGGCTTACTATAACGAAATCAGTAGATAGTTATGTATAGCAAACTACAGTTTCTTACAAGGAACCGTTGCCGACAGCTCAACTACATAGCCTGGTTTACCACAGGTAACGTGTTGAGATTATTTACCTGTAAAACAGTACTATTGTGTTGAGGAGACGCCGAAGTGCACAGCGGAGACTCGGGATTTCTCTGTAGACCCCCTCTGATCTCCGCAGCGATGCCCGGAGTGCGTTCCGGGGTGCTAGGTGAGAGAAAGAAGGTTGTGAGCGTACGCCGTGTCGCTGTGGCAGAAGACGGTGTCTTGGGGCAAACACTGGGGGTTTCAGTTTCAGTGGAGGAATGGCGCACAAGACGCGGTGTTTTCGGAGAAGACAGCGAGGAAGAAGACGGCTGGCCCAACATGGCAGCGGCCTCAGATACGAGGAAAAGTCGTGTCCACTTGAAGGCAGCGCGCCCCTGGACAGAGCCACCGGAACTAGCGAGCTAGTATAAATAGCAAGGATCCCTTGTAAGAGGCGATATCACTAGGGGGTGGGAGGCTTATATGGTACAGACAAAGAGGGCTGATAAGAAGCAATTCGGGAAGGCCGCGCATGCCTTTGGGGACCAAGAGGATTGGCATAAACCAATCCAATTGGCGTCTTCAAACAAAGTGGCTCCTTCCACTGGTAGTACCGCCGGCAAAAACAAGGGAGACTGGAATGGCCATTTCTGGCTCACTAGCCGTCAGTAGTGTCAACATCCCCTGACAAAAACCGGCAAGACAACGAACTCGTGGCTCAATGGTTAGAGTGTTTTGCTCTGATCGAAAAGGTCACAAGTTCGAGGCTCGGGATGGACGCCATTTGAGTCTTGGTATGACTGTCTGACGAGGGCGGTAGCTAATGAGTTAGAAATGGTCATTCCAGTCCCTTTTGCCTACAATACCAGCTGGCTGCTTCAAGACTGAAATTGCTAGCAAAAGTGAAAAGACGAATTCCAGGAAGGAGTTGAGAGGACGTAATCATTAGAATAAGAAGTGTATTGGCTTGTGAGATACGATGTGCTCCGGTCAGATAATAGGCGATGTAACGTATCCCAACATTTATAAGCTAGTAGATAAGGCGTGAAATGCCAGATTGTTTTGAATGATTAAATAAGGTTAGAAGGAGTATAATATGAGGAATGAGTAAGGAACTCCCAGACCATTTCAGTCCAGCCATGAATGGACCGGAGTCCAGAGGCGCAGTCCGGCAAGTAGATCACCGGGTCTGGAGGTCTGCAACCGAAAAGTAGATCGTCGGTTCCGGAAGTGACTAAGCGTAAACAACTCTCCCTACACTGGCCTTGCGAAGTGGGTGGCCAGTGAGCCAGAGAATGACCTTAAAAGGTTTGTCCCCGCGGCGTTCAAGGGAAGCATGGCTTAGAAATAAAAGGTCGCTACAAGCTAGAGGTTTCACATTCGCAATCGTCGCGCCCAACAAGACCACCGGCAATTATCCTGATAGCAAAACGCTAGCGCTATCGCGCTACCCTGCGTGCACGTGATTAACCCCACTTCCCACTTGCACTTGTCACAGGGTGTCAAGACTTTGTCTGCATTGATAAGATCAAACTTGGCCCAGATTTCGAACGTGGGATGCTTGCGCCAGCTACAACAAAAACCGAAAAAAAAACATCCTAAATCGATGCACTCCCTTGCGCGGCGGAACACGTTCAGCCTTTGAGACCCAGGGCGAGCGTATCGATTAGGCGACGCCAGGCGTGCACTCACGCATGACATGAAGGGGGGGAGAGGATGAGTGCACGGTATGTTGGCGCTGTGGGTTGACTTGAGGGGGGAATGGCATCCCCCCTGACACAGGGGGTGACGCCGGCCAGGTACGCTTCTCGCATGCGCAGCTGCGCCTGGGTGCGCGTGTGCAGGGGCAGAATAGCGCGACGGCGCTAGGCGACTTCGCGCGGCGCTCGCGTTTTGCTATCAAAGAAGAAGGCAGGACCTACTAGCCATGGGTGATCACATGGCAAGCACAAAATGTGTTATAGTCCAGTTTATTTTGACCCGAATAGTAGGCAGAAGGCAACGGAGCGGTTCTGATAAGCGATGGCTGTATTCAACAGTACACAAAGACTGTGTGGCGTGAGGGGTCTGCTGAGTCGTCGGAGGTCTCGGAGTCGTAATTTAGCTTGTCCACTCCGGCATATTAATATGGCTCCGGTCTTTCCAGAATATTCCTAGCATATAGTATTCGAGCAGACATTCTATACTCATCTCGACTACGACTATGTGGGTGGTCGTCTGGTTTGTACGACGCACGGCGCGGGCGGCATGCATGTAGGCGTGACGCACCGGGGGAGCCTGGACTGCGGCCCGACTGCCGTGAATGCACGGGGCTCCAGCCTCCGTAACACCTCCCGCTTTTAGAAATCAGGCCTCATTCTTCTTCCTTCTTGGGTCGACGATGAGGTGTTACGTCAGTTGTAATTTTCATAACATTTTCGAATGGGCAGTGGTGATGATTTTTTATCTGCCAGGACTGCGGGCATGACGCAGTTCAGGAGCCCCCACCAGAAAAGGCCTTCGATAGAACTGTAGCTGTGATGCGTAGCGCTTTAAATAAAGAACCAATACAGTTGTGGTTTCAAAAAGATGCCAAAACAAGAGTCGCAAAGATCTCAAATGGGGGACGGCGCAGGTGGCTGGCGCGGCCAACACTCCAAGACGCGTACCAACAGCACATCTTGCTAGGTAGGCTCCCGCATGCACTGGAACGCATCCTACACATACCAAGACACACACACAGTAGTTGTGGCATCCGCAGATACCTTCGCTGCTATTCCTCATCCATTTTCTCCATTTTCATAAGCGGTGATTCGTTTGGAGAAATGACAGACCAGCCGCTACCCTTATAAGGCCCTTTTGCATAGCCCTGAAGTAGCTACAAGGAAACAGATTATGGGTTGGGCTTTCGTGTGTGGCCGCCTGAAAATGAAGTCCCCCGACCATTTTTCGAACAGATTTCGCGACAAGAGGGGGGTAGCAATATATGGCGGGGCCACCAAATGTTTAACCCCCCCCTGTTCCAGTTTCTTACGGAAATCACGGTTAAAGGTCTAATGTTTGAGTAAGGAGTAGGTAGTGCATGTTTAATGCGTGGAAAGTGAACAATAGAAAATAAACTAAAGCCACTTGCAATTGTTTTAGTCAGCTCCATAAATGTGTGAAAAGTATCAGGAGAGAATAAAATCAACCAACATAAAACCATACTGGTTCAGAAAATGATGCCTACTGACCAATAAGAATATTAGACAACTCTTATTGGTTAACTTAATGAAGGAGATGGTAGGATAGGCCGGAATTCGACCACATGAAAATCTGCAAGTACGTGGTCATTATCAACACGAACCCTTAAAGGGCCTCCTTGTGGATCTCTGCCAAAAGAGGGAATAATAGAGGAGAGGTAAATCAGGGGCTTTGGGGTGCGAGAAGATTTCACAAATCGAACGAAATCAAAGACGTTTTTAATTGCTGTATTTAAATAAAAATGCAGGTGAAAGGTTGAGGAAAGGCTTCAAACCAAGAAAACTATTAGAGAAGCTCCTATTGGTTAACAAATGGAAGCCTATAGAGCAAGGAAACTAATAAAGCAAGCCCCATTACCATTGCGCGGTCTCGAAACTCGTATTGGTGAATAAGGGAAGCCTAGAGACCAAGGAAAGTATCAAAGTATCAGGTAAGTATAAGGTGTCCTCACGAGAAAACCCTATCTGATTATGTAAGGGAGATGAAATAGAATTCTTACCCTGTTTGGGGTGGCAACCAGTTCCTGCTGATCGGCGGAAGACTGTCGTTCAAACAGCAGGCGCAGTCGGCCAATCAGCGCCAATTTCGCCTTTTTGACAGCTGTCATTGGCCACCTGGAAGCAGCCCCGCTTCGGGCAGATGGCAACTGTGGCGGTGGTTTTGCAAAAGTCCTTGCGGCGACTGTGAGGCAAGCCTCAATGGCCTGCAGGGCGGCGGAAGTTGACATGGAACTGGTGGCACTACAGCTGGCTGACATTGCACAGGAGGCCCCGCTTTCATCTTCCGCCGAAAAACCGGACAGGGCGTCCTGGCAGCCGCGGATAGTATCGGCCAGGTGGTTCAAGGCCGCAGCATAAGGCACTAATCGTCCGTCCTCTTTTACCGTCGAGGTCGCTGCGGATTCTGTCATGCAGGCGGGGAAGGAGAGTACTACCTGAAGAGGAAAAGGATGGGGGGGGCAGGGCTGTGATTAAATAAGTTTACCTGCCTCAAGTCGGCCTAGGGAGTGAAACAGAGCGGGCAAGCGAAAGTACAGCCCAACTCTGTCAGTAGACAGGGTAAGGTAAGATGTCCTTTAGACTGGGAGTCGCGCCAACAAAGTAGGATGAATATTGAGCCAGCTGTTTCAACATGGTACTTCATTTTTCGGCAAAAGTACTCTGTAGTGTATCTTGGGTACTTTAAACGCCAGTCTTCTGTCTTACGAGACTGGTAGGATTGGGGGTTTTTTGGGTGGGGAAAAGGGATGGAGGAGAAAGGGACTTGATAAAAATAAGGCGGAAATTCGCGCTGGATTATAGTGAAAGTAGACCCGCGCAGAATCTACCCCCTTTTCGCCACTCCTGCACCTATGCCCAGTGTCAAAACGAAGCCAAGAAGACCGGAGATGGGGGAGGACGCAGGTGGCTAGCGCGGCCGAGGCCAACTTTATGCGTGCCGCAACAGCGCCCTAGGCTCCCGCTTACGCGGGAGTGCTATAAAGGTCACATCGAGAAGCCATTGCAGCCAGACTCTCGGCCCGCCAGTCATACACTCCACGAAACAAGACACACTAGACTGAGGGCGCGGTCCAGTTGACAACCGCCCAAGCCATGGCTTTTAGCTTCCTATGATAGCTTAAAGCGCCAGCATCAGGCCACCGTCTGAGGTGGACTCCTACCTGCATAATAGGCATAACAAAGACATCTACAACGAATGTTTACAACTATAAATTTTCAAAGAGCAGAGTGGGTTAGGCAATTTGTTAGAAGAATAAATCTGTGAACGTAGGTATACATCTTTAACGCTAGTCAGATATGGGAGGAGTGTTCAAGTACAAGTTCAGATGCAGAAAATCCGCCGAAATCGGCGCACATAAGTGTAATTTTAGAAAAACCGGATCCCCGCCTACCTGACCCGGAAGAATACCCGTTTTTGTAGCCACGCGGCGGAGAGTGGAGAAGAACGATCTTCCAAAGCCCCGAAATGGTCTGTTAATGATCAGCGCCAGGTCAAGAGTATTCTTCACGTTTACAGCAACGCTCAGGTATGCCAGCAGGGTGCGCTGTATCTGATCCATCTAGGAGGAGGCGCAGGAAGCAGGAGTATAAAAGCGTTAGACCCCCTTTGAAGGCACACATATAAACACTCAGATTGAATTACCGGTAGAAAAGACTCGCGCGTCATTTGGCATTGCTGTAGATGGAAAAAGGGTAGTTCGGTCGAGGTGGGGAAGCATTCAAATTTCAGGGAGGAGGAGGAGATACCTGCCTCGATAAGAAGGGACACAACCAGCCACTAAAGGGATACAATAAGAGGAAAACTGAACGGCCTACTTCAAACCACGAGAGTGAGGGCGAAGTCACTACGTAGGTGGCTCCGAAGATGGCTTCCTTGAGGGCGGCGTCGGAAGCGAATTCCTGAAGCAGACTGTAAAGCAAGTGCACACGATCAATCAAGTTGCAGGAGCGCATAAACTGCGCAACATCCTGCTGAAGGGACGAATCTTCTGCAGGCGTTCCAGTCAGTCCAAGACGTCGCCGACACAGCTCCAGCCAGATGTGATGAACAAGGAAAGAGGGTACCTACACAGAGGTTGGAACCGTGAAGTAGACGAACCTTGCCACTTGAGTGACCGTCGGATAGAACCAGTTGAAGAATGGCCTCCTCATCGTGCGGGCTAATGAGAGTTTCGAAGGGATTCGTGTCCAGAGAGAAAGAGGTATAAAGATGATACAGAAATTCCAGTAGGCTTTGACTGGCGCATCCAGTGGTCGGTGAAGCTGAGTGATCAGTCAGCACAATTACGCTGGCGGGAGTCATCGAAATCAATGCTGGAGGGCATTCAACAGATATACTATGGTAACAAGAAGAAAAAGATGTGAACGAGTAAGCATTGGAGACTATTAGACGAAGGTTGAGTACACAAGCATGGTGAATTAAACGCACGAACATGTACGATTCACAAGCGGAGACCAAGGTAAGGACTCAGAACGTCTATAGAAGGAGTATTTGCACTTGGAACGAGTGCAGGCGAGGGCTACGAATCTTGGTCATCTGCCTTACTAAGACAGATTGACTGAATCTAATTTATTTCTTCCCAATTACAGGCAACTACCTACCGATTTTCAGAGGCTGTGAGTGCGCCCTAGAATTTGATGAAATTTTCGAATTGGCTCGGAGGATCATCTGCGGGGTCATCCCTTTAAACCGGCCTATATGGACGTTCGACAGAACGCCTTCCCGCAGAGGGTCATTGGAGCATGGAAAGCACTCTCTGACGAGGTGATCGTTTCAGAAAGTGTTCAGACACTTAAAGGCAAAGTGGATTCTCATTTGCTGAGAAACTGTGATACAAATAATGAGCATTTTGTCAGTAGCGGTGGTTTTAAACTGGCTCACATGTCTCGCTGATGTCAACTCTACATTTGTCTTGTCTATTACTGCTAAAGTCGGACTCTTGCCATTTTCGGATAGGAATATGGAGCTCAAGGGTGTAAGCCTTCTTCCCTTAACGAAGTGACTTAAATAACATCTTGACAGGTGGCGTACGTCATGGAAAATTGATCGAAAGTCCTAAATGCGATTTCATTTACAAAGGAGGAGCTCGCATACTGATTATGGTGCTGCATATTTTTACCACCATTTAGTAACGCCAAGATTACAGTTTTCGAATGCGCGTTGCCTTCAGATGCTGAAAAACGATTACTCAAGTGAAATAACGCGATACATTGATATTCAGTGTCCTTATAAATATAAGCATGTATAGCATAAACATAAAAGAACTATTTTTTCATGCACTCGCTATATTTTTTTGCTACATTACATTGTTTTTGCAAGTTTTTAATGACAAAAGGCTTTTTACTTTTAAAGTTTAACGAATCCTAAATAATTTCAAGTAAGATTTGCCATTTCACTTGCACCTTTGGTATTCAAACTTCAACTTGTTGGTTTTCTACTCAATGACAGTAATTTACTCCTACGCGCTGCTCAGGAAACAAATAATACTTTTTGCATAAACACTACGCGGTTTAAAAATATCAGAATTTAAAAAATGTTAGCACAAGTTATTGAGGAGTCTTGTATCACCCTCATCGTTCCATTGTCTCCGCTTTAACGTGCCGAACCTTCTCATCCTCTGCATGGACTCTTCAAATCTGGAATACGGGCCTCCCTAGAAGTTCTACACCGAAAGATTCGCCTGACCTGGCGAAGACAAGGATGTTAAAGCTTGCACATACGCGTGTTTGAGTTTTCAGCGAAAAAAAGTACGGTACCACAAAAAATCTGCGCGGAGCGCCTTCCCCAACTACGATATACAATTTATCCAGATGTCCTAGGGTCCCTTCCCTATCCAATGGCTACACGCACCTTAAGGGTGTCGATCGGTACCGTCGTTGTGCTAAAGCAATTCTTTTTCCAATGTGGGACGTTGATAATATTGTGAAAGCACGCATCCGTCGTTGCATCGTCATTTTTAATGCTCTATCGACGCTAAAAACTCGCCAAATAGCCTAGCTTGAAATGGCACTCACTCAGAACCTCTTTACCTTGGCTGCTCAAGAAATCAAAAGACGACTTATCACGCAGCGGCCAACACCCTGGTCGCACGCTTTCATTGCGAACTAAAATCGCTCTGCGTGCTTACTTGGTGCACCCTCTACTGCAACGCACACAAGCCAGGCGGCAAAACGTTGACTGAAATTTAAATAAGAGCAGATTTTTTAGTGTTGTTTCTATATAATAAAGTTCTTAAAATGAGCGACAAGGCTTCTGTGTAAGGAATATTTAACAATGGGCGGGGTTAAATCTGTAGGTAAGGGTACCTTTTGCTATATAGCACCGTATCGCAATCGTTCCCATTGCGACCAAATCTGATTTTAATCGGATATACCTATCGCGACTTTTCCACAGCTGCTGGCTGTCGGCTCGCTACGAATTTGCTATTAGGGCCTTAATAGCATGGTCAGCATGCCAATCTTCACCGCACGCACGCACGCACAGAAGACAACCATGTGGAACATCTCTGGTTGTCGGTCAAAACCACTACTAGTGCAACTACAACCGTGGGTGTTATATACCGGAGTCTTCAAGCTAACGGTATCAGCGGGTTGACTACAGTCAAGAAGTATGCCAGAAGGTCGCGGGTCTGCATTGTTGGTGACTTTAATTGCCCACATATCAACTAGTCTCATTCAATTCTAGAAGGCTCTGCCTCTGAAACGGAGATCGCGTTGCTAGAAATGGTAAACGAAGCTTGTCTCGTGCAACATGTTGCCCAGCCTATGCGGATAGCTGATTCGGGTATGGCCTCATGTCTGGACTTGATATTCACAAATGGCCACACAAAAGTATCGGATGTAAGAGTCTCTGCACCCCTTGGCACCAGTTATCATGCTACTGTCTTAGCAGTACTCCACATAACCGGATCACCGTCAATGCGTAGATGCTACAAGCCGGCATATCGGAAGACTAATTATGAGGAAATAAGCAGAGCGCTATGAACCTATCCTAAGAACCGAGTAGCTCTGCCAATGTCGAAGAATGTTGGAACTTGATCCGTGGAGATATTGAACGGCTCTGTACCGACTTTATCCCCCTGAAACTCTGTGGATGGGAGCATGTCGCCCGCCATGGACTGATGGCGAGACAAGACGCAAGTTGAAGACCAGGAAACGTGCCTACAAGGCCCTCATAATCTTGAGAACAACCGAAGAGAAAGCGACATACAAAGCAATCAGATATGAATGCAAGCGTATAATGAGGTCAAAGAAAGAACGTACAAAGAAGATCTGGTGCAGAACGTTGACACCCAGCCAAATCGATTTTATTCATTCCTGAAAAGAAAAAGTCGTGCAACCCCGGGCATTCAAAGTCTCCACAATACAGATGGTGTGGTCCAAACAGATGAATTATGTATGGCTGAACTCTTAGCTGAACAATACTCCACTGTCTACTTGTCACCAACGCCCGACAATTAAGTTTTCGCATCCCTGATCGAACTGAAAGCGGCATAATAATTGCCACTGAAGATGTGGAGAATGTACTATGTATATTGATTCCTACTAAGGCCGCTGGACCCGATAATCTGAATTCGAGGGTTATTCGCGAGCTTTCTTATATAATCGCACCGAGCATCAGAGAACTGTTTCTTTGTACGCCAGCCACTGCCACGGTACCAGGTGACTGGAAGCAGAGTCTGATAATTCCGAGGTACAAAGGTGGGGACCGTTTTCTACCCAGAGAACTATCGACCAGTCAGCCTGACTTCAGTGTTTGTGAAAATGCTGGAAAACATTAGCTGCCGCGAAATCGATGCCCACATTGGGACAACCAAAATCTTGCCGATAGAACAACACGGCTTTGTCAAAGGAAAATCGTGCACCACTAACCTCATGGTGGCACGTGAAGCTTCGTGCGAAGCGAAAGAAAAACGACTACCGGTAAATGTGGCCTTAATGGACCCCAACAAGGCCTTTGACAAAGTCGATCACGTGCTCCTACTGACCAAGTTCATGCTTGAGGAAGAAGGAAGGTCGAGCACCGGATCAAGTGGTTTATTATTCCGAGCTTTCGGTCTCTTGCGGGAGTCTATCGTTAGCGATAAAAGCGTGCATGAAAAGCAAGCGACAAACAATTTTGGCGCGACGCGCTTCACCAGGCTCAGTAATACGCCCATTCCGAGAGCTGTAGTCAAATGGATAAAAGGGTACCTATTCGGTAGACTATGCCGGGTCAAGGCCGGTGAGGGTGTTCTTCTGCGTACGAGGCTCGTAGTGGCGTACCCCAAGAACCGGTGCTGGGCCCCAGACCATTTTCCATATATGTTGCGGACATCCCATCAAGACTTTCTTCCCCATGCTTTCCGTTTGCAGACGACCTCAGGGTATGGCGTATTATAAGCAGCCCCGAAGACAAAATAACTTTCCAAAATGATCTTAATATGCTACACGAATGGTCATTAGAGATCAAAATACCGGTCAACGTGAACAAATCACACTTGCTGATAATTAGAAGAAACCGGGATTACCCACCCCATACAATGGGCAACATGACACTGACCGCTGTTAGGAGTACTCGCGACTTGCGCATTATCATTCAAGACGACCTCAAAACCCGAGAACAATCAGCTCTGGCGAGACGCAAGGGTCTGGCACTACTTTGGATGATAAAAAGAGCATTCACGTTTTGGTCCATGCAGTTATTCCGTAAGCTAATGGTCACATTCATCCGCCAGATCATGGAGTATGGATTGACCGCTTGGTCCCTCTGCACGGAGGGCGAGATGACCGATGTCGAATATGTGCAACAGCTGGGGTCAAGAATGGTGCCCGAGGTGAGGAGGCTGATATATTCGGAGCGCTGTAAAACACTGGACCTATTTACCCTCGAATTTCGACGCCCCAGTGTCGACCAAATCATGATATACAAAGTGATCGTTTGCGGTGACATCCCCGAGATAGCACAGTACTTCAAACTGGCCGTTGATGTCTACGCGCGGACACTGCTTCAAACTGGTGGTACAACGAACAGATGGCCTCCCACACATCTATCGACTTTCAAGGCGCGCCATGTATGCATGGAACAATCTCTCTCCCATCCCTCCCCCCGATGTTGTTGCTGCCGACAGTGTAACAACCCAAGAGACGGAATGATTGCTTTAGTACACCAAGCTAGGCACTTTTGACGCGAACCCAGGATGGAGGTGATGTGATCAAATGTCTGCGAAGATGCCGGTGCCCGTCCCCCTTCACAACCGCCGACTCCCCACCCCACAACTCGTCGCCGTCGTACTCGTATCGTTTCCCCTCGCATTATGTCAGCACTCCCTCGTCCCTCCCCTGCAGTTGCCCCCAGCGCTGCGCTCCCCACCGGTGATTGAACGAACACCCCCCACTCCAGATGGGACACTTATCCGTGTAACACATTTCCTTACTGTACATTATATATCATCCGTGTACGTATACATTTATATCGAGTAGAGTAGATTCTGTTCATTCCTTCTATATTTTGTCATAACCTTTCCGTTCGTATGCTTGGTCTGGCGTTTATCAACTCTTTTCACCGCTACCAATGACCGAAACATCTTCAGGTCTCTTATCATTCCGTGTGTATGCCAACCTCGACATCCTCGGCTCGTTAGAATAGTTGCCGGATTCAAGAAAAAATACGACGCCTTATTTGAACACCGATCTGTACCGTTCAAGGTAATGCCCTTGCCTTGGCGGAGGGATTGGTCTAACCTGAATAAGGAGTTTCCACGGATCCGTTCCCTACCCCTATTTATGACACATGAAACATAACACGCAGCGGGCAACAACAAGAATTACGCATGCCTTCTGGGTATAGAAATTTTCCTCGAAAATGCTTCCAGCATGCATGCGCTAGATACAGGGACTAAAAACCTAGACGGCCACAATTTAAGGTCGATTATTCGAGGCAGCGGCAGATCTGCCGCTGTCAATCCCACAACCAAAATATACAAACTAGACTCCGCACTGCCGCATGAGCCAAACCTGTAATTTTATTTCTCGCAAACTTTAAAGAAAATTGAACAAGTGCAGTTCGACTTTTTCAATGCGCTCTACTCACGGGCATTTTCATTATCTCCATTCTGACTCCAGTCAAACCGAATAACGCGCGGTACTATAGATTCAGCGTTTCTGGTACACACAAACAATTACCAAATTTCATGCCGCATGTATTACATAATCCTCTTTCGCGTTTTATGGTTATGTACATTCAA
Source organism: Ligula intestinalis (assembly GCA_036362985.1). Lineage (NCBI taxonomy): Eukaryota > Metazoa > Platyhelminthes > Cestoda > Diphyllobothriidea > Diphyllobothriidae > Ligula > Ligula intestinalis. The sequence goes on from JAYGXS010000489.1 coordinate 16,548, forward strand.
ATTAATTTGCCACGGGTTTTGTGGTGTGCAAAATTAGTTTGCAAGCAAACTGAGCGGGATCTAATTTTATTTGACAGGGAAGTGGTAGGCAAAAGCCATCCAGTAAAATGCCACACTCGAATGCTCCAAAATGTGCGCTTCATACGGGTGCTGCCCAATTTTGACGCATTGCTCATGCAATCCATGAAGCACCTCTATTTGACTCGGCACCTGTCCAAACAAGGCAATGCAACCGATTTAATTTGTCTGCCGTGACTCACTTGCGCGTGAAACACTCATCCTTTAACGGATGCAAATCTGTGCACACACTAGTACATATCTGCCCTTATTTATTATAGCCAATCACTTTTAAGGCTGACACACACAAACCCTTTTGTTGTAGGCAGTGTTATAACTGCCATATTCACGCACATTTGATGCCGCCCCTCTCGGGTGCGGATGTATTCTCCATCAATGTATTTTCCACTTGCTCTTTCCTCCTACAAGGCGTCTCACACGGAACCGGATCTGGAGTTCGCATAACGCAAGGGTCTTCCTTGTTTATTTATGCTGCTACGATATATCCACAAGTTCGGGACAGAACCCGCACACTTCTGGCTTTTACGGCATATTTCTTGAAAGTAATGTGCCTGTGTTAAACTGATGCCTAGCACATGAGCGTTCGTCGGTGAGCTATCAAACGAAGGCATATATTTGGGTTATCAAGGCCAGTGGTACAAGATAATCTTACTTCCATCTCCGTCGGTGGGGTAGTAGTTACTGTGTCACATTCGGTTATGCGATGCATGTGAGAACCCAAGTCAAATAATTAGCATTGTGGGCTCTTAGCTCAACTTATGCATTGTTGAAATTTATCAATTTTCAATTTTGTTTGAACTCGAAATACAACACTTTCCGGTCTGACCACGTGCTCTTTTACTAGAAACTTTCTTGCTAACAACTCTCAACAGCTCAATTTCTCTCCTCACCTGCCGCTGTTTTCTTCACCCTTCAACGACACCTTTCTCTGATGATCATTCCCGGGCTCAGGAGAATACAACAGCAATTAACAAACGAGAATTCTCTTAAATCTCACGTTTGTGAGCCAACGAACTTAGATCCCAGTCTTCGCGAAGTCATCCTTTGGCAAGTCAATTTCTTGACAATTGCTGGCAAGGATCGTGAAGGATCTAAGTGAGTTGTATCATTTCTTAACCTTCACATTTATCCTTGTATGCAGTTTTTTAACCTTTTCCACTAGGATAACCTGGTTAATTACTCACTAGTGTTTATCTTACACCAGAAAGTTTTCGTTACGTTTTTGTTAAGACATTTTGTGTATTTGTAGTGATAAATCCTCTACAAATATGGTGACCCCGTTTATATCGTTATCCACGTCTTACTATTTATTCCATTCACACGTTTTACCGTTTAATTCTGCCGTTAATACGTTTTTCACCATGGGCGACGCATATCAACAATTTTACGAAGTAGTCGCAGAGGCTGCTGTTTCTAACACGTCGTGTATGCCAGCCGATCATGACTAGCATCATGCTTTTCAGATATCTGTTAAGCTACCCCGTACGAGGTTCGTGATCCAACTGTCTGATTCAAACAGATTGAGGCTGTTTTCGCCTCACCTCAGCTTACTGGCGAGCGTACGTGTTACGCGTACGTCGTGCAGTACTTACCATTTGATGTCGCTTTCGATGTTCAGGATCTCCTCGATCCTACCCCTAAATTTAAGCCCTACTCTAGCTTAAAACGTGCTATTCTCGAACGGATTGCACACTCCGCTGACACTAAGCTTCATCAGCTTCTCAACAATGTTGAGATGGGCAATTAAAACCCCTCTGCTCTGATGCGACATATGCGGCGCTTGCTTGCTCAGCGCACATTAGACGATTCTATTTTCCGTCGCATCTGAACGGATAATTTACCCCATCCAATGCCACAGGTTCCCGCTCTACTCGACGATGATGTTCCGCTGACCAAACTCGCGCAGCATGCAGACCGAATTCAACAATGTTACCGGGTACTAGTTTGTACGCTTTAAACCAAGCCTCGACCTCAGTACCTCAGCATGCCGTCTTCCAGGGTTCCGCTCCACGATCCGACCGTAAACCGGATAGTCGTACACAGCGAAAGGCCACTTAATCGTTTTTTTCCTCGTCCCCGCGGTCAAGTTCACCCTCCCAACCGATTCAAGTCGTCCCAGCCAACAGAGATGACGACCTGCAGGATCTTAAAGATACTGTCAGGTTATTTTGCTCCCAAATGAGCACAATGTGTTCTACACTGAAGCGGCTACAAACCGGTCGTCCTTCTGCAAACCGCAATCGCTCTAATTCAAAAGAGCATGAAGACGATAAAGTCTGCTGGTACCACCACACGTTCCGCCCGGATACTATTAAATGCGTCCCGCCTTGTTTTTACGCTAGACGTTCCCGTTCGGGAAACGGTGCCGCCAGTCAGCAATGGTGACGACTGGTGCTGGCCCATCGCGACAAAGTCGCCTATTTTATTTGACCGACAAGTCCACAGGGTTCCGTTTCTTGATCGACACGGGTGCCGAGGAGAGCGTTTTACCGCCCCTCGTCGTCACGATCTCCAGCCATCTCAGTTTACACTGCAGGCTGTGAACAAAACTTCTATCTCCACGTTCAGTCAACGGTCCCTAACTATAGACCTTGGGCTTAGTCGCCGCTTCCAATGGGTTTCCATCCAGGTCAACGTCCAGTCGCCTATCATTGGAGCGGATTTCCTGCCACACTTCGGCCTCACAGTTGACCTCAAACATCAATAATAATAATAATTTGTATATTTAAGGCCCAAGGGGCCCTGTCGTTACAAACTTAGTGCTATCGTGAAAATAAAAATAATAATGATAAGCAGTGAACTCTTATAAATAATTGTCATCGGCAGTAAAAAAAACTCCTAGATCGGTGGATGAGTTCAGCGGGCCACCGAGTTCAAAAAAGTTTAGGAGAAAAAACTGCCTTAATAGGTAAAAGGGTTTGATGTGGTTAGTTTGGGACCTGATGTTGAGGGTTTGGGATGTTTATGGTCATGGGAAAAAATAATATATCGTTGAGTTAGGAAGGGGTCATCCGGAAGGCAGGAGAAGGCAGTAGAAGTCAAGGCAACGTCATCGAGTTGCGACCAACCAGATTCCAGAGCCAATCGCGAAGACCACAACGAAGGTTGCAAAAACGGAGAAGAATTCGCAGCCCTTGGAAGTGATGCTTGACTCTGCAGAGGGAAATGCTAACATATTTAGAAACCATTTTAGTATCCTGGGAAGAGCTTCAAATGCCAGGAGGACCCTTTTCAAAATCTACAACTTGCGTGTTTGGAAAGGAAACAGACAGTAACGACTTTATTTCCTCTAAATTTAAATGCTTATATAATTTGCCTTTAAAAATCGACAGTGTAGAAGACAGTCTAATATCGAGAGGAAGATTGTTCCAAATAAAAGCATATTTGGAGGTAAAAAAGCGAGAACGGTTAGATGTGGAGCTATGGGGTGGTAAAATTATCATGGAAGAGTTACGAGTGGCGTAAGGTCGGTCAACTGGAAGGAGAGCGTTAATTTGTGGGAGATTAGGACTATTGTTAACGCGAAACAGAAAGCATAGACCAGCTTCGAGTCTTCTTATCCAAAGAAATTTCATGTTTGTTAATTGACATCTATCTGTATAACACATACCAGACCCAGAAACAGAAAATATTTTACGAGTGAAAACTCGCTGAACCTTTTCAATCTTACTACGGTCATGCTGGGTCATGAGGCCAGAAATTACTAGACCCTATCACTCAGCTGTTTACTGTCGGGGTAGTTTTGGCGTGAGCCTTCCGCTGGCATCCACTTGGCCGTGCCAAGCCCACCATTTTCTGATATATTGAGGGATTATTCTTCCCTCTCTTAGCCTTGTCAGTTCACGGAACATGTTTAACACGCCGTTCGCCACCATATCACTACTACCGGCAGAACAGTCCATGCTCATCCGCGTAGGCGTAATCCCGAGAAACTGCAGATCACGAAAAATGAGTTTGAGCACTTGTTGAATTTGGGGATTATCCGCCCTTCGTCCAGTCCATGGACTTCACCACTGCACGTGGTTCCCAAAAAGTCATCCGATGATTGGCGGCCATGCGGTGATTATCGCGCTCTCAATCAAGCTACAGTCCCGGACCGGTACCCGATTCCCCATATTCATGACTTTTCATATATGTTGGCTAGTAAGACGATTTTTTTTCCAAGATTGACCTCGTGCGAGCATACCACCAAATACTGGTTGCGGAGGACGACATCCATAAAACCACCGTCATGACACATTTTGGCTTGTTCGAATTCCTTTGCATGCCTTTCGGTTTGCGGAACGCGGCCCAAACATTTCAGCGTTTTGTCAATGACATTTTGCGCGGTCCCTCCTTCAGTTCGTGTACATTGACGACATCTTTGTCACAAGCTCGGCCCCTGGAGGAACACGTTGAACACTTACGCCAAGTTTTTGATCGTTTTAAACAAAATGGTCTACAGCTAAACGTCGATAAGTGTGTTTTTTGGCGTCACTTCTCTGGATCTTTTTGGCCATCATCTTGACCAACATGGGATCACACCCCTCCCAGAGAAGGTGCAAAGCGTGTTGTCGTTTGCAGCCCCGAAGTCTATAACTCAGCTCCGCTGTTTCATCGGCCTCATCAACTACTACCGGAGTTTTATACCAAATTGCGTCGCAACCCTGGCACCTTTGACGGATCTTTTTAAATCAAAGGCCAAGTCGCTTCAACTTTCACCCAGTGCTCTTGAAGCATTCGAGGCAGCCAAGAAAGCACTCGCAAATGTCACCCTGCTTTATCATCTGAGCACCGATGCTAATTGACAGCTTATTCTGACCACCGATGCCTCAAAGATTGCCGTCGGTGCAGTTCTGCAGCAACAGGTCCACGGACAGTTGCAGCCGCTAGCCTTCTTTTCCCAGAAGCTTCAGCCGACGCAGACTGGCTATAGTACTTTCTCGTATGGACTTCTCGCCATTTACCTGGCCATCCGACATTTTCACCACCTGCTCGAGGGGAGAGATTTTCAGGTCCACACGGATCATAAACCTCTCACTTACGCCCTCAAAACTAAGCTGAATCGATATTCGTCGCGTAAATTACGTCACGTTGACTACATCTCTCAATTAACCTCAGACATACGCTATGTCCACGGTGATGAGAATGTCGTTGCTGATGCCTTGTCCCGTCCAGAGATCAATGCTCTTATCACCACGTTCGAACTGGCGAAGCTTGCGGAAACGCAAGCGCTTGATGAATCAATCATTGAAATGCTTGCGTCTTCTGTGCTTCGGCTGCGTGAGGCTACCCTCCCTGCAGCAGCAGGCTCTACCATGTGTGATTTTTCTACAGGTACCCCTCGTCCTGTAGTAACCCAATCATACCTTAAAGCTTTTTTCGACCACTTCCATTCGCTATCTCACCCTGGTGTTCGTTCCGGCCGCAAACTCATCGCAGTCCATTCGTCTGGCCCTAGATGAACACCAAAATCGCTATATGGACCAGGCAATGCTTAGCCTGCCAAAAGAATAAGGTCCAGCGATACACCATTTCACCCCCAGTATGTTCGCGGTTCCCGATGCCCGTTTTCAACACGTCCACATGGACTTAGTCGGACCGTTACCCCCATCTCGCGGTTTCACGCACATTCGGACCGCTGTTGATCGTTTCACACGATGGTCCATCGCCGTTCCCATCTCGGATACCTTGACAGAGAATATTGCCATGGTTTCCTAACGCACTGGATAGCCAACTTCGGTGTTCCAGCGACCCTCACCACTGACCGCGGAAGTCAGTTTACATCTGCACTCTTCCGTGAGTTCACCAAACTGCTCGGGTGCTCGCATATCACCACCACTGCTTATCACCCAGCATCAAACGGCCTCGTGGAACGCCTTCACCGTCAGATGAAGACCGCGCTGATGTCTCAACCTGCCCCACACAACTGTATTGACAACCTGCTGTTCGTCCTCCTCGGCATTCACTCGGCTGTTAAGGAAGACATTCAATGCACTACCGCCGATTTAGTTCACGGCACATCCCTTCGTTTACCTGGTGAGCTCGTGCAGTCTTCCTCCGTCGCCTCTTACGCCACGAACACCATCGTGCAACAGCTGCAGCAAGGCATGGCCACACTGCGCCCAACCCCCACGGGCTCGACACCTCGACGCGTTTTCGTGCACAACGACTTGCGCAAAACCCCATTCGTGTTTGTCTGGCATGATGCATTTAACAGGCCCCTTTGCCCACCATACGATGGTCCCTTCAAAGTGCTTGAACGGAAGGACAAATATTTCGTCATTCAAACAGCTGATGCCACTGATACAGTCTCCATCGACAGACTGAAGCCGGCCCATGTCGAATGCACTTCACCATCACCTGGTCCATCCACTTCCACGGCACCTTCACCCTGCACTCCACCCGCTGCCCCCAGCCCACCTGCACCCTCCCCACCCGAACCTACCCCCATCCCTCTCACCCCCCTCCCACCCCTTCCACTCGTTCCGGTAGGCATGCTCATTTTCCTACCAACTTGCGAGAATTTGTTGTTAAACCTTTTTGTACATCCTCTTTTGTTGAGCGTTTGTAACTCACCAACGCTCTGGTGGGGGAGTTATGTGGGCTCTTAGCTCAACTTATGCGTTGTTTAAATTTATTAATTTTCGAATTTTGTTTGAACTTGAAGTCCAACATTTATTCGGTCTGACCACGTGCTCTTCAGTAGCAACTTTCTTGCTAAAAACTCTCCACAGCTCAAATTTTCTCCTCACCTGCCACTGTTTTCTTCACCCTTCAACGACTCCTTTCTCGGATGATCATTCCCGGGCTTAGGAGAATCCAACAGCAATTACCAAACAAGATTTCTCTTAAATATCACGTTTGCGACCCAGTGAACTTGGATCCTAGTCTTTGCGAAGTCATCTTTTGGCAAGTCGACTTCTTGACAATTGCTGGTAAGGATCAAGAAGGATCTAAGTGAGTTGTATCATTTCTTAACCTTCAACTTTATCCTTTAAGTCACTTTATTAAGGGAAGAAGGCTTTCGCCCTTGAGCTCCCTATTCATAACCAAAAATCGCATAATAGGTCCACCATAACAATAGTACATGATACAAAAGTAGGCTTAACATCAGTGAGAAGTGTGAGCCAGTTGCAAGGTGCTGCTACTGACACTTTGTTCATTATATCTGCCACCTTTTCTCAGCAAATGAGAATCAAGTTTGTGTTTAAAAATGTCAACAGTTTCTGAGAGGACCACATCGTCTGGAAGGCCGTTCCACGCTCCAATGACCCTCTGAGAGAAGGCGTTTCGTCGAATGTCGATACGGGCCGGTTTCCTCTGTAGTTTAAAGGGATGACCTCGCAGATGGTCAGTCCGAGCCAATTCGAAGAATTCATCAAATTCGAGCGCGCAGTCTCGGCCTCTAACAATACGGTAGGTTTGTATGAGGTCCCCGCGGAGTTGCCTATCATTGAGAGGGAACGGATCAAGTTCGCTCACTCTGTCTTCATAAGGCAGATGACCAAGATTCTTGACCATCTTTGTAGCCCCCGCCTGCACTCGTTCCACGTGCAGGTAATCCTTCTTGAACCACGGACGCCGGGCCTGGACAGCAAACTCAAAGTGGGACCGAACAAACGCTCCATAGTTTTTTCTGAAGAGCTCCTTGTCAATGTTGACGAATCCCCGCCTAATCGCAAACAACACCTGTGTCGCGCGTTTAGCTGCCTTTACACACTGAGTAGATGGTTTAAGTGAGGAATTTATTAGAACACCGATATCCTTTTGTTCGTTCACATTTGAAAGCGGGTGCCCATCGAGGAGGTATTGGAAGGAATCGTTCTCCTCATCAGTCCTTCTAGTACGGAGTCTTAAAACCACATACTTTCTAATGTTGAAGTTTAAGAGCCAACGAGCAGACCAGCAGCTAAGTCGATTGAAACTCTCTTGACGCGCTTTCCTATCGGCGTCAGACCTAATGGCTCTCCAGAGTTTGACGTCATCGGCAAAAATGATAGCGCTGCAACCCAGGTCGTTGACACAGTCGTTGATATAGATAAGGAAGAGCAGTGGCCCTAAGACAGAGCCTTGGGGGACGCCACTCAGAACATGTGTAGGGCTTGACTTTGAGTCACCGATGCACACAGTTTGCGATCGCCCTGTGAGAAAATCTGTGATCCATGCCAGCAGGTTCCCTCTTATGCCAATTTCTGACAATTTATACATTAGACGCTTGTGTGGGACGCTGTCGAATGCCTTCTTGAAGTCCGTATAGATGACGTCAACCTTACCATCTTCATCTAGTGCGCGAGTCCACTGCTCAGTGGAGAGAAGAAGGCTGGAAAGGCAAGAATGGTTCTTTCTGAAGCCGTGTTGGAGCCCTGACAGTAGATTGTTCTCCTCCAAGAACTCCATTGTCGTCTTCTTAATTATCGTTTCCATCACTTTACAGCAAATGCAAGTTAGGCTGACGGGCCGGTAATTGTTAACCTTCGTTCGGGTTCCGCCCTTTTATATCGGGTAAATATTTGCCATTTTCCATTCGGACGGCAGATTTCCTAATTCAAATGAAGAACGAACGATATGTGCTAGGGGCTCTGAGAGTTCGCTTGCCAATTCTTTCAAGAACTTGGCTGGTATATTGTCTGAACCGGATGACTTTGCTTCTTTGAGGCTCTGCAGCTCCCTCTCAACTACAGGTGCTGGAAATAGTAGAGAATGAAGTGCCGGACCGGCTTTTGCAACAGCACTGTTGGCATTATCAAA
>JAYGXS010000490.1:0-25351 GCA_036362985.1 Ligula intestinalis
CCGCCTGCTGTGTAACGGACGAACTCTCCTTGTCTGACAAAGCGATCGCTAGTATGCGAAAATGCTGTGCTGGTCATCACAAGAATGTTGTCACACGTGGGTGAGTTCATGCGTCTCAGGGTCACGCTACTCTGTCAAGAGTGAAGAGTCGAGCCAGCACGTTGAGATCTAAATCAAAGTAACTCGCAGAACTTTTGCTAGCCTTGAAAAATGGCTGAGGACCAACAGGATATGCTGGTCAAACTAAGGACTAGTAGGTAACTCCTCTACAATGACCGTAAATTCTGGGTTATGCGCGTGGAAGACCACTGTTCCCCCAGCGCTCCTCAACAACGGTCTACGAACGAGGTGTAGGCGTAGAATGTGTCGGGGTTCATAAAACATCGATCGGAACTTTGAAAAAAACTGGGCTTTCACATAGAAAATAATACGTCAGTGAGCGTTCAAAAGTGTATGCTGCTCACGCAGTCGTAGATGGACGCAAAACGGTAAACTTGCGGCGGCGACAATCCCTTGCGTGTGCATGTGTCTTCTTTTTTTCTTGCCTTCTCTCTCCTTCTCTTCTCTTTCTTTTCCTCTTCCCTTGCATAACCTGGTCAACAATGCTCATCTCCGGCTTGTTTTCCTTTTTAGAACAGCGCCCATTCCACCTAAGGTGACCGATCAGCTAGGCGGTGGGGGAGAGAGTGTGATCGACCCTCAGCGTATTTCTTTCCTCATTAAAAGCAATCTGATGCGCTTGAAGTTATCACGGTGCACTAAAAGCCATGGCTTCGAGAGTTGCCCACCGACGGGATAACCTGAACACTGCAGTCAGCCAAGTGTGTGTTGTTGAGTGGAGTGGCTTACTGTGGGCTGAGAGTCAGATTCAATGGCTCCTTTTTAATGTGGCTTTTATGGCGCTCCTAAAGCAGGAGCCTACGTAGCAAGGTGCTGTTGTGTGTTTCGGACACAGCGTCTGCGCCCTCTCCCATCTCCAATCTAGACATCGGTTTCAGTTGTGGGAGTAGTCAGAAAGTGGGGTGGATCCGGCGAGTCTACTTTCACTATAAACTAACTGTGTCTGTCTTCAGCTTGCTGAAGTTCGTGGTAGCCATTGTCGAAAGCGACAGTCGAACTGTCTTACGTCTGAGCAGTGGTTGTCTCCAGCCACACCAGTATGTGTGTGCGCGTATGCAGACATAACTATTCCGTGCGTGTCCGTATTCGATCGTGGCGGCAAGCATAGGGGCCTGTTTCTCCAACGTAATTGCAGACCCGCCTACAGGAACACAAAGCGGTGGCCCGGAGACCAGACTCTAACTGGCAGTTTGCAACACCTATCGGAGAGACTGGCCACAACTTCAATATTCAAGGAATGACCATCGTAGGCCGAGGAGCCTCAAAAGTTGAAAGATTGGCGCTTGATGCATGGTACTCAGAGGCCAACTCTTTAAAAAGACATACAGACCTCCCTGCGGCCTACAAAGCCCTACAAATCCCTACGCCATTACCTAAGTAAAGGACAGGACACTGTCAAACTGGAGTCAGTACTTGCAAACGAAGATGGCACTGTGACGAAATCACTGGAAGAGGGAGCAGGAGTACCAGCATCCTCTACCGTGCGGACGAAACAGAACACCAACTGTCGTCACGCTAAGCCTAAATCCACACGTACGGCCAAACAGAGACCGGAGAAAAATCGATCAGCCCAAGGCCAACACGCACAACCGCAACTTTAAACTTGCTGATCGATAAAGTCAGTATTCGCTTCGACAAAGGACAGCCGGCCCAGCCGTCCGAAACATCAGCAAATCTACAAATTTATTCCGGTGAGCTGATAATGAATTCTTCTTGACTTTGTCTTGACACCGGGTACAGGTGAAGGAGTGGGGAGGGCGAGGTAGATTCTGTGCGAGTCATTGTGTTCGCCTTCAGCTTGCTGAAGCTCGCGGTGGACATCGTCGAAATCGATGATCGAACTGCCATACATCCAGTTATAATTTTCGTCAACCATTAATGAAATCCTAACTGAGGAAGCTTTTCGGTTTAAAAGCATATTTAAACTTGATGTAGCAAAAAATTGCAAATACTTTAAACCATTTAAAAAAAGACAGCCGAAATGGCTTCGGCGCATCTTCTATTGGCCTTCCAGCGCGTTAAACGTCGCAGTTTTAAATCCAAAGCAGGCCACTCTGCGAAAGAAACGAAGGGATTATGAACACACAAACTGGCCCGAGAAATGTCGTTAACCCTTGATATTCAGTCCCTGTTTTTGGATAAGGTATTCGCTCGAGCTCAACAGATTGGCTCCCGCATACTTCAACGTACTGAGTGGAATCATGTAAAATCAGCTGACCCAGGTCCAATCGCGAAAATAGTAGACAAAAGCACTAGTGCGCAGTCGCCGTTTTTAGATTTTATCAATAAAAACCAGTGTTTAGGTAGAGTTCAGTTAGGCAGACTATGCAGAGTACAGGGAAATGGACCAGTTTATGTCAGGTTAAATGACTGTTCTTTGAGCAGGCCTCTGGAAAATGTTAGAAAATGTTAGGGTTGATTAGGTAAATGCACCGAGAAAACGTGAGTCCGGTTATAGCTAATGGAAAGGGACTGAAGCCTATGTGCGTTTAAGCATCCACTTATGTTAGAGCTGCATACAAATAAGGGAACATAGTGGCGACGGCTATGCCATAAAATAATCAGGAGATGTCACTATGGGAACTTACGACCGTTGGTAGAGGAACTGATAATTCTGGACAGGTTTTCGATAGACTTCCGCCAAGATGACACTGTACAATAAGTGGGGTGATTATTTCAGGTCACTGTTCGGAAATTTTCTATTCAAGCATGCCCTAACCTTCAAACCATGACCTGTCTGTAAGACCAATGCTTCTTCTAATAACGTTAAATTATATACACTCATGGCTTTAAAAAAATGCAATTGAGACAGCACAAAATAGCATACAAAGCCTAGTAATACGTAGGAGTTCTAACAGATAAGAAAATTAATAGGACACGTCTATGAAGTGAGTAATCAAAGAACATAAATTGCCCATCAGGGGGCGGGGGGTAGGAATTGGGTTACACTACAAATTCAAATGGGTGCATTAGCTAAGCACTTAGACTAAAAGGTGCTAGAACGTAACGTTTCAATTTCTAGTGTGGGACGTTTCCAGATGGCTTAGTTAAGCACGCAGCCTGGCACCGCTCTGCCCATTGACAGCGTCTGGAATTTCAGTCCACGGCCATAATAATTATATAATTCAAGAGGTAGCCTAGTACTTCCAAACGCCTTAAACGTGAATTATGAAGATCCCTTAGAACAAAATTCTTGTTCCAGTCAGTGGAAACTATAATGAGTAGCCAACGAAGGGCAGCACATTGTCAAAACTCAAGAGCAGTTGTCATAAGGCTTGTTTATGAGAGCCCTGATAGATAAACAGATGCACCAATTAAAAGTATAACTGCGAGTGCTAGAAACGGATTTTCGCAAACAGACAGATGGTACATCGTCATTAAAACAAAAGTGTGACTCCAACCAAAGAGGGTGGTCATGTGGTGCAAACAGGATGATTTCCAAATGACGAGTAGTTGGAGAAATCTTTGAAGATAGGAGAGATGAAAAATAAACATTACCCAAAACTTTTAATTTTTAACTGCAGAACACACAAGAAACGCTACGACAATATAATCGCCAAAATAATTGGACAGACTGCATGCTAAGAAGGACTTACTGGTTCCATAATTTGAGGTATATGGAGGCAATCCGGGATCTGCAGCGGCAAATGATCGATTTGAGCGTCTTTGCTCAACCAAGGAAATAGTTGAAAGTGATTTTCCTCGTCGTGGAACAGTACAATAAGCACTGCTTGGTTGACCGTTGCCATTCCTGTTCGAGGCCATCAATGATGTTTCGGTCATTTGTTGACAACTAAGTTCCGTCTGGAAGGCTATGAAGAAGCATTAGTGAAAAATCACCGAGTTTTCAAACATGAGGAATAAATGTACTTTTTTGGAAAAATAAAGTGCAAAGACTCTCAGTCAAAGAGCCAGGAGGCAAAGTGTAAAGAATGATGCCAAAAAATAAAATACGCAAAGTCTAGAAGAAGAAGAAGAAGAAGAAGAAGAAGAAGAAGAGGGAGAAGAAAATCAAAGGTGGGCGAGCTATCGTAGTAGCTTACGTTCCCAAAACAATAATAGAGACAGCATGGAAGAAGACGACAGAAAAATGAGAATCGCATTGAAGGCTCAGTCACTGTTACAGGTCCGTCATACCCCAACGCGAAAGACCTGAAGTTACAGCCCTATTATGACTACATATACAGACACACTCGACCAATTCGGCCACGACTTCACGTCCAGTTCGTACCGCTCGGAAAGACTCAACGTTGCATGGGAGTGTCCTGCACCAATCTAGCCTGATTGCAGGACGTTAAGCCGGGGCTGCGTACTGCAATCAAGACAGTCCAGTAGACCATGACAATTTAGCGCATATATGAGTGGGAATTCAAAGAAACCCAAACTGGTGTTCACTAGACTGCCAGATTTAGAAATAGTGGCAGAAATTATGCAAAGTATTGTGGGTTACGAAAAAGATTGAGTATTAGACGGTTTAGGGAAAATATGAAAATAGCAAGTTTGTTTTTGTAGGTTTGACATCTTTTGAGCAAAGAGGCAAGGTGTAATCTGACCGACTATTTTCAGTAATTCGTCGAATAAGACATACGTACATTGGATCTGCTGAATGCATATGAGGCACTGGTAAGCAGTAAGTATTCCTCCTTGATAGCACAGAAACGCCGTTCATTTATTCAGTCAATGTCTTCTGAGTACTGTCACGCACAGATAGACCGCTCGGGGTGCCAAGGTTCATGTGCAGCCAAGTCCGACAAGAGACTTAAGTGACAGATACTTCAAACATTTTAGTCAGTGGGAAGAAATATGTTTTTGGGATTCAGTTTCTCGATAACTATTTCGTTTTCGGATCAATTCAGGTCAGGATAACGAGATAAACAAAACGGCATTAGCTCCGATAATGAAAACTAATATAACCGGTATGTTGCGGCCCCATTTCAAAATTTAGAAAATACAGAAAAATGTACCCAGCACGTCCAGGAGTGGTGAATAATGGAACGGTCCTCAATAAAGGTTGATTGCTAGATAAACAATCTCTCAAGTCTGACGAGTAAGAATTCTCTGGTCAGAAACAATAGTGATACCAGGGCGTGGAGAGCTATCAGCTAGCACACGGACTGCCTAGTCCTCCACCGCTAAGCCAAATGACGATACTGTATCATCACAACTAGGAACAACCACTAAATAAATGTGCTTAACGTCAATGACTTGGGCATAGGCGCTAGACAATCCTGAAAGAAAACAACCTGAACGGTTGTTGGGATCCTGTCTTTATTCAAAAGCTCCAAGAAAGCCCGTGGAAAATACTAAATTCAGGTATTCATGGAAGTTAACACGTCCCACAACTCTGGTCTAGTAGTACCGACCAATAGCATGCGGCCTAGACGATATCTTGAAGTGTGCGACCATTCCTGGACTAAAGGGAAAAGTCGACCGTCACAAACGCCGACATCCACTGCGCGTTCCAAGAGCCCTTAAAGAACATCGCTGTTATCTTTGTGTACGCATCAAAACCAGCACCACAAACAAACCTTCCACTTTCGGTCGCAGGAATTGGTTCAATGATTCCCTCGCCCAAGTTGCTTATCGGTGTCGGAACCTGAATGGCCGCACAGACCCAAAGACTCCTTCGGCAGTCGCCTTGTTGCCTCCCGACATGACAATGGTGAGGTAATATCAAGCTTTGCTGACTCGAACAGACTGTTTGTCGCAAACACATGTGGTTTTAGGACGGACAAGGACGTCTTTTTACATAATTTTCCAACGATGGCCTGCAACCAGTTAGACTAGTGTGTGGTACCGAAAATGGAAATCCCCATAGGTCGAACAGCATTCTTGTTTGAAGGTTTATTACCGTTCGCCCTCCACGGCACACAAATCATCACTTACAAGACGCCCTAGTGCCGCAAAACGAAGACAAGCCACAAAAGCCGAGGCCTTGAGCATACAAATCTGGTCTCCCTTTACAAGCCAAGTAGAAAACGGACAATTGTACCAAGTGGTCATTGCTTAAATCACCAGCTCACCGGACAACTGAGAAAATTCGTTGATTAGCCTATCGATGCCGTGATGAATGGATCAGCCGAAAAAAAAACTAGCAGTTTTCCGGGCAAATCAAACCAGGTCCTGAAACGATGACTACTTCAGTCAAATCTGGAAAATGACACACCCTGCTGGAGCTGAACGCAAAACCTATTAGGCTAAAGTAACAACCTCTATGAGTCAAGCTTCAAATGTTTGTGATACTCGCAAATCTAGCAAACTATCCACCAGATTTATGGTTCAGCCTCCACTTCTTTCGTGATTTGAGTGCCAGCTTTGTTGCTGCCAAGTTATTCAAGGTCAGGAACTGAGGTGAGCATCTTGAGCACCCTGTCAACTGTGATAACTAACCATAAAAGCCTCACTTTCCTCTACAGCTTTTGCAGTGTTGTATGAACTCCTTTTCTCAGGGCGAACTCATCAAAGAACTTCGGAGAGAGAACAACAACAAGGCACCCATCGAATTTGGTATTGCCACGGAAATCTTTGCGTCTTGTATCTACACTCTGGTGTCATGGTTCCGTGAATTGATTGGAAAAGCGTGGAGAAAGGAACTTATTCATGATAACTGGGGCTCGGCCATTTTTGTGACTGTCGCCGAGAAGGAAAATAAGACAGAGCGTGCAAACTACTGCGACATGAGAAGAAAGCGACTTCGGTGTACATCAATGCATGAGACCTAACCAAGCCGGATCTGGAGCTTGTTGTGAATGAACGAGCCGGATATTCTAACTACCGCGCACTCCTCAAGTTTGCCATGGCTGCCAGCCATTTAAGGACATCTGTTTAGTTGACTTTGCCGCAGCATTTAATTCCACTTTTCGTAAGTACCTGTGGCGGATAAAAGTATTTGATATGCCGGCAAAACAGGAGGATTGGGAGGATTTATAGCTGTTGTTATCCGTTTTTAAAGGCCACTCAATAATTGGCTTCCGATTATAAATGCTTAGGGAAGCAAACAAATCATTATGGTTCGACAAATCTAGAAAGTAAATGATTCACAAAGCTATATAAAGAAAGTAATAATATGTTCTCTAACTACCACAGCTTGCTTGTATGAACATTTTTGACTTCAATATGCCTTTTAAGAACTGACAGCTAATCTTTGCATCGGGTACTTTAGGGAATTTAATGGGAATTTGAGATCGGATTAGATTGGCCCTAAGAGTGAACAAATAAGTCTGGAAGCACGTTGTTCAATCGAATACATAACCTTGCCGAATCGCTCGCCTTCGGTGCGTTCGGTGATAAAACAGACTAATTCCTGTTCCATTAGTTATTACGTAGCTTCGGGCAGCATACATGATACAGCAATTATTTTTATGCTTAGAAAGTGAGTAAACATAGAGATTATTAATCTTTTGATGATCACTGCACAGACTGCCGATCCTGTGACGTCGATGGTGCCTCTCATGTAGTTTTGAGGTGTAGATGATTAACATTTAGTGTAAAGACGGCCGTCGTTGAACGAGTGAAACGGGTATTGTTAGTGGGAGAAAGGTGCTAAGAAGCAACTAGAATCACGTTTCGAAGGGCAACCAACCTTTCTTTCCCATCTAGGTTTAATACCAGCGCGAAAGGGGATAACTTTCACCCACAGCGAATTGCTTTGTTAAACATTACCGATAACTTAAATGATTGGAAAGAACCAAAACACTCTTCAAGCTGATCAGAAGTTTGTTCTCCAGGGAACATCTGTCGAAAGCCATCAAAAAATCTGGTATCCTTAATATGAGCTTCAAGAATTTCAATCAAAGTAGCGTTGATGATAGATCCGAATCAATGTTTTTTTAACGAGTGGTCACATCATCCTCTTCCAAACGGTGCTTTAGGACTCATCTTTTCATTTCTATCAGCTGGGAACCCGGTTGGCTAAATGCTCAAAAGCACAAGATTCGACAAATAGGAGTATGGTTCCAGATAGACGTATTTTGCTGGAGCCGTAAAAAATCAACAGATAACAAAGTTTCGTTTGGACGCGCATAGTATATCAGTTCTCATACGCGCCCTGTTAGTTTTCAGGCTAGATGACGACAACCTGATTAACTATTCAAATTACGACGTGGTCTTGTATTTTGCAATGACTATCGGCAAACGACAGCAGTTGCTTCGGCTAGTTTATTCAGACGTCGGTACAAATAAGTGGTAGTTTCTGCATGCGGTCATAACAACTGCCAAAATCATTCGATATGTAGTTAGCCTTTTGATGGTCATCTATTCAATCGCTCTGACAGAAGTTCTACAAAAGCTTGCGCCTGGTTTCGGTAGTTAAATTTGAATACGGACGTCAACTGTCAACCCCTTGTCGTTGGTGATGTCACCCCACTAATGTGAACTGGTGGTATCTTACATAATGGTGCCTTGGGTGAACTTGGTCGACAAGACAAGACCCTAAAAACGGGGTATCATTACTCCACATCTATAAGCTAAAGGAACTTGCTGCAATTAATAGCTATCAGCATGACCAGATAGAAATAACCAATAACTGGTCAAAACTGTCGTCATAAAGCCAACACAAATTACCCCCAGTAGGTGACAAAAACGACCGTTAAAGTGTTTGTGTGAAAAGTTCGTCAAGATATAGAAGTGGCTCCGTAACTGATTTTTAATATTGATCAGGATAATATGGCGACCGCATAACATTCACTGAATCAGATCTTCGGGCGAATGTAAGAACTACCAATTATATTGGTAGATCAGACACGATAGCAGAACTATCAAAGCAAAGTTTGCAGCAGTAAGGTAAGTGGGCTGTAAGGGTGATTTTGAAGCTGACGGGGGAAGCTCAAAAAGACCAGGTAATCGGGAAATAAACATGATAACAAGACGTGATGAAAGCTGACATTGGCCCAAAAATAGGTAAGACTGTGTAAATTAAATCTACTTTATCGTGAATTTTTATAATAGCTAAAATCATAAAACACCAGTCTAAAAATGACGCACTCGAATTTACCTAAATTCGATTTCCGCTTGGCCTGTATAGTCTAATTCAAAGGACGAAGGACTGGTCCGCAGACCATATACGCGCGTATATGAGTAACTAGTACGACAAGACTTTTAAAAATAATAATTAAAAGAATTTATATATTTTAATTTTGATACGAATGTAGCATTTGAAACACGACAGAAGTGGCTGAATTTAATGGAGATTCCACTCTTCAAGTTTTATACAATTTATCACCAAACAGTTAATTATAGCTACCGACGAAAAATGGTGTAGGTACAAAGTTGCCCAATGACGGTTACCTTAAAATCGGATCATTTCAGGTATTTTGGACAAATACTGTATTGAGCCATCAAGTCTTTAAAAATCAAAAGTTATGCATGTAGCACAGTCAAATTATGAAAGTGTTGAAAAATAAAAAATCAAACAGATAATAGTTTAATCAACAAATGCATACCATAAAAGGCTTAATTGCGCTATGGTGTAAAAAAGACTTTTATGGTATGCATTATGGTATCATATACGAACTGAACTCAATGGCAGATAATAGCTTTACATATTCGTGGGATAAACCTGTAAACATAGCGGTAAGAAATACGAAATCTGAAAGACATATATACGAAATTGCGGTAAATTGGTGATTAAAAACTCATCGAAGAAGTTTGACAGGGATGTACACTATCTGGCATGCGTAAACGTAACCTTTTAGAGTAGATTTAAAGTAGAGTATACCTACACTTAGTATCTATAAGCAAATGGACTGAAATTAAATACGCAGGAAAAAATGGGAGAAGGAAAAATAATGTGATTGTAGTCTGAGTACTGTTCCTTATCCACATCATACTGTTGCAAATTTGCCGTACATACAGTGATTATTCGCTGTATATAAGGTGAAATTAGTTTACTATATATAATATTATAAAGTAAATTTTTCAACAATATAATATCATACTGAATGAACTCAACGAATTATTATAAAGGAGGCGAAACACAGAAACTCATAAACTTTCACGGGAACGCGTGCAATTTATGAGCGCTAAATTTATTTTTCCGCTATTTATTATTTATTTTATTGAGCGATAAATACATTTGTCTGGAAAAAATCAAAAATATAATCATTAGAATAAACTTTTTAGGCGACATCTTTAATATTTTTTAAAAATTAATTGGTAAGGGAAATGTAGAGTTAGAAAGAAACATATATTCGAGAATGGAAACTCCAATACCCGACAAAGAATTGTCGGTTACGTTTTGACTTTTCCGCCCGAATTTTAGCCAAGTAGAATATAGTTAGGACTTTAAAAATTCAAATCCATTTTAATTTGCACCTCCTTTTTTAAGGAATAATATGTATGAACACTCAAAAACTTTATTTTTAATTTAAAAATTTGTGAGGTGTTAAAAGAGGTCAGGCTCGCTGAAGTAGTAATAAGGGACCACTTAAAATTTGGAAATTTGAACGCAATTTGCTAGTGGTGAATTTGCATTGGCATGCCTTCGTTCATTTTGCATATCAGCATGTCAATATCCTGCTTCATATTTTTGATTGTTAAGTCGCAAGATCACTGCTGGAGGCCTTTTCACGATTTGAGGCAAGCCGATGCTTCCACCGGGACAATAACTTCATTCGCCTGACTTAGCAAATTACTTCCTAAGCCAACCATCAGATACATTAAAAGAGGGAGATACGTTGCACACAGGAATATTGGATACAGTGGTTGTGCTTCGGTATATGTAGAACAATAAACTGCCCTTCTTCTATGGATAGTTTCCCGCTTGTGTACTAATTTTTCGATAGACGACATGCGGATAATGACCTGCCGAACATTCATTCTTTCCATGCTGATTATTTTAGTGCTGATTATCCGTTCATTTGGCTCACTGGGAATATGATGCGTGCTCGATTGTGCGCTTTCCAAAGGAGGAATAACTTTAGTCAATCTGAACCTCAGAACTGAATGCGGGTTGGGCGTGGCATTTCGTGCGTTTATATTTTTAAGACTCGCAAACTATGATTATAACAAACCGCAACCCACTCGACATTCAACTCTGACTAGAATTTCAGCCTTTATGGATTCGGATATATGGCCGCGTCTCGCCGCACTGCGAAAAACCATAATAGGTATTGAATGCTCAGCATATTTGCCATCTTACAATTAGTGCAGAAGCGGAGAAAAATCCTCAATAGAAGAGGTGGCATTTAATTTTCCTGCGTATGCAGTAGCATAGCGACTATTTTTATAGGAAATATCCGATAAATACCTCAACTCCTGTGTTGGAAGAGCCCGTCGCTGCTTCTGTCTCTTCTTACTGAGTTTAAGAAAGCATGGGAAACATGGAATGAATAAATGACTTGTTCAAATGATCGCATCTACTTCTTTTTATAAATTTTTGATTCTATCTCCGTGGAATCTCCCTTTGACGTTGATGATGTTCTTCGACTTTTAACCTTGTGCCAGGATTCATGCTGAAGCAAGTTTGCTGAACTTGCCCGTGATATGCTTACTCTTCAGACAAATGCGAGCAAACGTTTGCCGACACACATTCGGGTGCAGAATACCGAAACCAAAACATTCAGGAAAGACTTAGAAAATTATGTTTATGTGTCAACCCTTCCCTGTCCCGAACTTCGATCATTCAACTAGCTGCAGCCTTTTCTCCTGAAAGCCTATAATCCAACAGAACCATCAGAAAATTTCACGTTGGTTTACATAATAGAGGTTGTGAAGTAACAATAGCAAGAAGACAAAATACCGAATCACATGGAAAGTGAACGAATCAGGAGCCCCTGAATTAAAGAAAGAGGTAGCCGACAAAAACGAACGTTTGCTTTAATAAGAAGGAATAGAAAGGCCGAAGGGTATATGTAGGGGAACATAAGCGCAAACTTAACGCTACAGTGAGAAAAAGTTAACCGGGAAGCACGCTGTTGGTGCGAATAATCAGGGAACTGAATGCTTAAGTCCAAGGAATCGGCAAACTGATCCTGCGTGAGTGGCAACCAATGTGAGGTTGGCAAGATTGCAAACGGATAGCATTAAATGTGCGCGTGGCAAAAATCGTTTTGGCATATGGTGCAAACGACAGAATATGCTAGTGTATAAGTGAAAACAGAGGGAGATGAGGAAGCCAAGTAAGGGTAAATTTTGAGCTATATAAGGATTAAACAGGAAGAATATTGACTTTTTAAAATTAAGATTGCATTTCTGACAAATGCAAGTTGTACTGGCCGAGAAATGATAAAATTTACCTTAAATTCAGCCCTTTGGGAGTAGCCGCAGGAGGCAGCTGATGCGCTAATTTTATTGCATCAGGCAGTTCGACGACAATGAGAACAACACAGCTGGTAACCGCCAAGGAAACTTTTTGGCCAGGTGAAAGATAATGATGTAATGTTAAGACGGATTTTTTAAAAACACTACCTGGCTGGAGGAACCCTGTAAAAGTAGTAATTTGTACAGCTTGCAACCTGTTTGGAGCTGTGCTAACAAAGATAGTAACAGCAACTTAACAGTGATTAAACTGTTTACTTCGTAACAGAACCCTTTTTTGTCTGTCGCAACCCCGACACTTGCAGTGCACGATCTGTCGGACTATCTCAACGCACGCAATGCGAAGAGCAAGTGGAAACTCTTAATTCAAACGATGTGGTTTCGTACTGTCAACAGAAAGGACAGCTGCCCTCTCGCCTTCGGTGCCATTGCGCAAACTTAGTGGTCCACTTAGTTGCCACGGTTTTGTTTTCCGTTATGGTTTCACATAGGGGTAGGGGACATACCGGCAGCCTGGGAAAATTTCTGTCGCCATATTGCCGAACTGTGAAATGTGGATGCGGCAGAAGGTAAGGGCAATCTCGTCACTAATGATATGTGTTATTTAGAGGAGAACCACGAGGCATGCGCGCCGAGAGTAGACAAGCCTCTGCATGCAAACCAATTTCTGTCTTTTCACGAAACCGAAGATGCAGACCAGGAGAAGACGTGCAGTGGCAGGCAAGAATCATTTTCCCTCTGATGTTTTGCAATGTGCAGATGAGGGTAGCAAAATCTGCAAGGCGAGGCCGAATGAAACAGAAGCGTATGTATTGCTGACCGGCACAAATTATACGGCGGAGATGAATGTAGGAGGACATATGGAGGCGGAACAAAGGATGCCCCAAGGGAACAGGAGAAGAAGCCCACGTCGAAGACGACGGATATAAGAATGCGGAAAGCCTGACGAAACCGGCGAATCAGAGCAGCGGTAGGAAGCGTTTGAAAATGCGTGTCTCATGAACGGCCATATTTGTGGGAGATAAGCAAATTATGCAAAAGCATTACTTGCGGTAAAGGTGAATATACTAAGATAAGGCAATATATTTTCATTCCATGGTCTTGTTGTTGTTTTCCCTTGGCTACAAGATGCAAAGCATCCATGTAAAGCGATAGACAAGGAAGTGCACCAGATCACTGGCAAGTGCGATAGAATCAAAGTTGGTCCTAAAGTTCAGTCGTAAATCTGTGGAGAAGGATGGTCGCAAACAATTTGGCGGCTATATCTATAAAATGGATAACCGCGGTACTTTGAGCATAATGGCATATCACCTTTTTTCGGCATCGGCAATCTAATGGATAGTGACCAATCAATGGTGATGACTTCGGTAGTCCATATAGTCAAGTACTGCCAGTGTAGTGAGTCCTTCACAGCAGAACAATAAGTTTCAAAGACTTCTGCTGGAATACCATCTTCGCCTGCAGCCTTCCGAACGTCCAGTCCATACAATACCGATTGCAGTTCAATTCTCGTAGGTGGCTCGCAGCCACTATCATATGGAATTCCAGTTGATAATTGTAGGCTCGCACGCGAACGTATAGGTGAAAACAGTAGCTTACTAAAGCGCTGTAGCCATCGATCGATTTTTGCAGCGATATTTAGTTATCACTTGACCCGACTTATCCCGAACGGTAGTGCAAGGAGGTTTATATTTATCAGCTGCTTTATACAAAAGTTAACAGAGGTGGTGGTAGCTACCCGAGTTCGAAACTGATTTCGAGGAGCTAGCTGACTAGGTCCAATGGTTCCTAAGGCCGCGTCTTGTTGATCACGTAGTTTAACGTCTGATCGAGTGGTAGTTATCCAAGTTTGACAACCGAGCGATTCTAGCTTGTGTTGAGAGATGCAGGACGGGTGTGGAGATCTAGTCCTTCCTCGGTACAACCTGTTGTTGCAAGCCCGAATTCATCGCACAATGTAGTGCACCTGTCAATTTTGGCAACTGAGTATTGGGCAAAGTTTGGTTATCGATGTTACGTGCAGGTTCGATGCGAACAGCGAATTGATCTCTGATCCGTGCAGGGAGACTTTAGTTGAGCACTACACGGATTTCTGGATTTGACAGTGCTATAACGTTGAGACGTTTGAGACGCAGTTTATTACTGCAATTCGACAATCGGAGCTTAAAGCGGGCATGGGCAAGTGCATGATCTGATCCAAATTTCCCATCTCCAAATGATCAACTGAGGGACACGAAGGTGGCCCACCTCGAGCGTACTAAGATATAAATTATGAAGTTTGACGTGCAGCCATAGCTTGGACAATATATTTGCAACTGCCGATGAGGGTGTGTTGGAAACGAGTGCGTTTAATGATGAGAAAATTATTGTCAGACATTTTCATCAAAAATTCTATATTGTCGCTATGTTGGCCCAGTCCATATTTTTCGATGCTGTGTCTCGGTCTCATCGCATGGGCTACTCCTGGCATTCCAGTATCTAGCGGAGAAGAGCTAGGTTGTAGGGGTCATCTTGACCACTGTAGCTGGAAGGTGTTTATAGAACTCAGTCCTAAATCATTCACCCGCTTGCAATTTTGGGACAAAAACGGCAACCACACATATAACTGCAATGGTGCTGCCGAAGCGGGCTGCGGCAATCCGCGCTGGGATAGGTGAGGTCACTAAGATGCATTTTTCTAATTTATCCCTTGTCCTCCATAGGATCAAGGGCGAGCACGTGTATGTTCGCGGGTGTTCGCTGACTCTTGGCATCGGGGGTTTTCACTGCCCCTGGGCGAAGTGACGGAGGTGAATCTTTTTACATCATCACTAATCCCCCGCTGGACCAACGGCAAACGTGAGTAAGTTGGGGGGTGTTCGCTGACCCTGGGCCAGGTCAATCAGGTGTATCTAATTAAATTATCACTTACCCTCCAATGGAGCAACGGCGAGCACGTGTAAGTTGGGGGGTGTTAGCTGACCCTTGGCGAGGTCACGCAGGTACATATTTTTACATCATCACTAACCCCCTACTGGACTTACATCGAGCGCGTGTAAGTTGGGGGATGTTCGCTGACCCTTGCCGAGGTCACTGAGGTGCATCTTTTTACAACATCACTAATCACCCACTGGACCAACGGTGAGCGCGCCTGTGTGGGGGTGGCGTTAGCTGACCTTAGGCAAGCGCGCGTTAAATGGTAGGCGGTTGATGTAAAGGTGGCGCGGGTGTTCGTGGAACCTGGCCAGGGCAACCGAGATAGTGATTAGGGAAAAAGTCGAAACGTGCGAGCTGAGGGACTAAAATTGGCGCGCGAACGAACTCCTGCACCTTAGTCGCACCGTGTCCGACAAAAATAATACGCCTAATGAAAAGTAGGAAGTAGTTTTATAAGTTTAAAAATGCTTGGCTTCACTAATCCTACTTGGTTTTTTTTCTTTGAGACTTAGCAAGCACAGCGAAATAAAAGGCTTATTGAAAATAATTTCTTAAGGGCTTAGACGGAATCTCAATAGGAAGTGAAGAAGGTTCTTTAGGGGAAAGGATCAGCAGGTAAAGTGCGTTGGAAGTCCGTCATGTAGCAGTACGTGAAAGAATAAAGTCATCATTTTTTCAATTATAGAAAGAACCCGATGTCCGGAAGCAGCCCAATTGGAAAACCAAATTTCCTGCAGAAGCATGTCGCAACAGACCGTAACAAGAAACGCAAACACCAGCGCACACATCCCCACGTCACGGATGCTGGTCAGTAAGTCACTTTAAGTCACTTTATTAAGGGAAGAAGGCTTTCGCCCTTGAGCTCCCTATTCATAACCAAAATCGCATAATAGGTCCACCGTAACAATAGTACATCATACAAATGTACAAATGTAGGCTTAACATCAGCGATAAGTGTGAGCCAGTTGCAAGGTGCTGCTACTGACACTTTGTTCATTATACCTGCCACAGTTTCTCAGCAAATGAGAATCAAGTTTGTGTTTAAAAATGTCAACAGTATCTGAGAGGACCACATCTTCCGGTAGTCCGTTCCACGCTCCAATGACCCTCTGCGAGAAGGCGTTTCGTCGAACATTTATACGGGCCGGTTTCCTCTGTAGTTTAAAAGGATGACCTCGCAGATGGTCAGTCTGAGCCAATTCGAAGAAATCATCAAATTCTAGGGCGCAGTCTTGGCCTCTAACAATTCGGTAGGTTTGTATGAGGTCCCCGCGGCGTTGCCTATAATTGAGAGGGAAAAGATCAAGTTCGGTCAGTCTGTCTTCATAAGGCAGATGACCAAGATTCTTGACCATCTTCGTTGCCCTCGCCTGCACTCGTTCCAGGTGCAGGTAATCCTTCTTGAACCACGGACGCCAGGCCTGGACAGCATACTCCAAGTGGGACCGAACAAACGCTCCGTAGGTTTTCCTGAAGAGCTCCTTGTCAATGTTGACGAATCCCCGCCTAATCGCAAACAGCACCTGTGTCGCGCGTTTAGCTGCCTTTACACACTGGATAGATGGTTTGAGTGAGGAATTTATTAGAACACCGAGATCCTTTTGTTCGTTCACATTTGAAAGCGGGTGCCCATCGAGGAGGTATTGGAAGGAATCGTTCTCCTCATCAGTCCTTCTAGTACGGAGTCTTAAAACCACACACTTACTAATGTTGAAGTTTAAAAGCCAACGAGCAGACCAGCAGCTAAGTCGATTGAGACTCCCTTGAAGCGCTTTCCTATCGGCGTCAGACCTGATAGCTCTCCAGAGTTTGACGTCGTCGGCAAACATGATAGCACTGCAACCTAGGTCGTTGACACAGTCGTTGATATAGATAAGGAAGAGCAGTGGCCCTAAGACAGAGCCTTGGGGGACGCCACTCAGAACAGATGTAGGGTTTGACTTTGAGTCACCGATGCACACAGTTTGCGATCGCCCTGTGAGAAAATCTGTGATCCATGCCAGCAGGTTTCCTCTTATGCCAATTTCTGACAATTTATACATTAGACGCTTATGTGGGACGCTGTCGAATGCCTTCTTGAAGTCCGTATAGATGACGTCAACCTTACCATCTTCATCTAGTGCGCGAGTCCACTTCTCAGTGGAGAGTAGAAGGCTGGAAAGGCAAGAATGGTTCTTTCTGAAGCCGTGTTGTAGCCCTGACAGTAGATTGTTCTCCTCCAAGAAATCCATTATCGTCTTCTTAATTATCGCTTCCATCACCTTACAGCAAATGCAAGTTAGGCTGACGGGCCGGTAATTGTTAACCTTCGTTCGGGCTCCGCCCTTGTATATCGGGTAAATATTTGCCATTTTCCATTCAGATGGCAGTTTTCCTAGTTCAAATGAAGAACGAAAGATATATGCTAGGGGCTCTGAGAGTTCGCTTGCCAATTCTTTCATGAACTTGGCTGGTATATTGTCTGGACCGGATGACTTTGCTTCTTTGAGGCTCTGCAGCTCCCTCTCAACTACAGATGTTGGAAATAGTAGAGAATGAAGTGCTGGACCGGCGTTTGCAACAGCACTGTTGGCATTATCAAAATGAAGCTCGGTTTCCCTAGTGAATACCGAGGCAAAGAACCGGCTACAGTACTCGGCTTTCTCGTCATTCTCAACGACTTCTCCGCCATCTTCATTCTTAAGTACTGCGACAGGATCCTTGTTTTTTAATCTACTGTTAATATAGCGGAATAGAATTTTGGGCTTTTCTTCGGCCTGTTGGAGGATTCTTGATTCATAGTTTTTCCTGGCCTGGCGAATTGATTTTTTTACAGCATTTCTTTGGCGTCGAAATTCCTCGAGGTGTACTGGCGACCCAGTTTTCCTGAATAACTTCCATTTCCTATTCTTCTTCTTCAGTTGCCTGTTAAGGTCTCTCGTCAACCAGACAGGACGACTAGTCGTCTTGTGTACCTTGACCGGACAAAAGCGCTTAAGCAGATCTAATGCAACCCTCTTGAGTGATCTCCAATCCTCCTCCGGATCCCCCTTGAGTAGGCAGTCCCAATTCACGGTCGATAGTGCATTCTTCATTGAATTGAAATCTGCCTTCCATATGTTTGGCTGGTCCTCCGTTTTCCTCAGCCGTTGAGTATGGAGTGAGTAATCCCACATTAGCGTCGTATGATCACTCTTACCGAGCGGAGCACTTGAATGAACTTCATCTATGTAGGACGAATCCTTCGTGAAAATGAGATCCAAACAAGTAGCCCGCTGGTTTTCTCGAAATCTGGTTATGCCCTTAACGTTCTGAACTAGAGACAGGTCAAGCATGAGATCCATTAATTTGGAACTAAAGGAAGTTGACGCCGCCTCAACTGTCAGGTTGTTCCATTCAATTGCAGGGGCGTTGAAGTCACCAAGGATGAGAACCTCCTGGTGGCTAGCAGCTTCTTTCACCAGACCAAGGAGTGAGTCGTCGGCTCCACTCAGAATGTTTGGTGGCCGGTAAACGGCCAGGAATTCAAGGTTCTGTGAATTCGCCTTCTTGATCTTTAACCAGATGGACTCATTCTCCAGGGCTACAGTGTGTTCTCTTTCTACAACAGAGATTTCAGTTCTGACATACACGACAACCCCACCTCCTTGTCGGTTTTGGCGGTCTTTGCGGAAAACCTGGTATGCTGGAATCGAAATCTCCGAATCCGCGATTTCTGCTTTTAGCCATGTTTCCGTTATGGCAACTACATCAGGTTTCCGCTCCGAAAGTACTGCCTTGAGTTCATCAATTTTTGAGGGAAGACTTTGGGCATTAGTGTAAAGAAAGCTCAATTTAGACTTAGTCACCACTTTATGCAGGCGGTTGCCTCTTGCGTGAGATTGCATGCAGGGGGCTGTCGGTGCTGATGGAGACGGACTGTTTTCTATCCCGACTAGGCTGTTAGTGTTATCGGCTTTCTCCAGAGGAGTGACCTCGGGACATGGACGATCTCCCCGTTCAGAATTCGAAGATTGCTCTCGCCGAGTTCGCATCTCCTGTGGAGTTCTACTTTTAGCAATCTCCATTTCTCCCTCTCCGCGGGAGAAAAATCCCGCTGAAAAAAAACCGTCGGGTGTGAGTATCTAAGTATTGGTTTCCTGCTTAACAATAGCTGGACCTCAGCCTCACTCTTCAGAACAACCTTCAACGGTCTTGGTTGGCGTTGTTCATCTTTTGAGTCTGTTATACGGCCCATTCGGAATGCCTTTAGAACTTCGACTTTTTCCTCACCCTTTAGGAGGAATTTCAGATATTCTTTAAATAACTTTCTGTCCTCTTCTAATCTTGATTTCGGGGTATCGGAAGTACATTCTGTCATGCCTTTTACGACTATGCAGTTTATACGAGTGGTACTCACCTTCCGACTGTCATCCGCTTCTGCTTCTCTAGGGTTTGTTAGGACATATTCGCTTCGAGGTTCAGCGCTCCTGTTCGTTTTGGCCTGCGAAGGTGCCCTTTTTGTTTGGCTCGTGCTCAATCTCGGCCTACTTATATTAGCACTTGGGCTTGGTCGGCCTTTTTTGGGAGCCCGAGAGCGCTTCTTCGTTCTCTTGGAAGTCAGTGGGTTGACCGTTTCCCCTGTCCATGGCAGACTACTAACTCCGTCAAGCACCCTGGCTGCCGGATCATTTTTGTGCTTAGACACTTCGGCGAGGGATTTTGTTTCTCCGTACGTTAGGTTTCCTCGCTCAAGTTCACGCATCGCCGGTTTCTCCTCACGAGGGAGAAATAGAGAAAAAATTTTCAGCTCCTCCATCTCCACTCTAAGACTATTAACTACCTTCTCAAGGTTTGTAAATTTGTTCAAAAGGGTAAAATATGATACGGAGGTTTCATCTTCATGAGTTACATCCCTTAAACTTTTACGACTTTTAGTTCGCTTGGCAGGAGGAGATTTCAAAGAATTTCTAGATCGAGCTTCCGTAGTTAGTAACGGAATTTGGAAACCACCGGAGCATCCTGTGATGGCGAAGTGAGGTAGGTGTTTGACTTCTACGCGGGGGATCCAGGGTTCGAATCCGGGCGGTGGCGTGACTTTTCTTCCTTGTTGCGATGATGTCGGGATTTCGAATGCAGGCACTGGCGAACATTCTTTCCCGTCTTCCAAAGCTGTATAGCACATAGTTTCAATTTTTTCTGTCACAATCTTTTCACAACAGACCGTTAATGAATCAAATAATAAAGTGGATTGCTTTTTGACTGTTAATAACCGATTTTGATTGCTGTCATCCTGTGTCTTCGTGGAGGAGTTGATCAGACGCTCAACTTGGTGTTCATAAATTGAGTCTACTGAACTCGAGAGACTTCTAGCCCTTTTAGCGGGGGGGTGATTTTATCACATCAATCTTGCGACTTCTGCCCTCGAAATTGCGACTAGGGGTTTTAAACCAAATTAAATTATAGTCTACAGTTGACGCTGGTGGTGTAGTGGTAACGACTGGTACCGACGAACGACAGGTTTTGGGTTCGAGTCCCTCTCGCGCCGCAGCTTTTACAAGCTGATCTACACGTTTATTTTTGTCACCCATAATAGATCAGACTGACGATAAACGATATTAAAGCTCTGTGCAATATGTATAAAGCGTTCAACTGTATGAAAAAGGTTATTGAAACGACTCAGCCGTTTGTAGAGAGCTGGAATCCGGGAGAATTGTTGACAGAAGGCAGTGACGGAGATGATGCTCGTTTTGACTAATGTCCTGTCGTGTCTTCTGAGGGTGGAGTTATTGCGAAAGTGAATCCAATAGCTAACAACGAAAGTCCGCCAGAGGGCTAGGTGAACCGAAATCCCGAAAATAATATTTCCCACGAAGGACGAGAAATTGAAACCGCAATTTGAAGCGCACGCAAAAGGGTTATGAAAACAGTTGTAGTGTTTTAACTGCAGCCAAAGGAGAGTGCTGCTTAATTTGAGGAGTTTGTTAATATGGTAAGAGCAAATCAATTGAAATGCTGGACTCCATATTTAAATATAAATTTTGTAGTTCCTTAAGCACAACCGTAACAGGCACTGAAACTTCTGTCTACTTCAGCCCTGGCAAAATATCGGAGCCTTCCTGACGGTTGGCCAGGCAACACTCTATGACAGATTGTTTTACACGCTTAATTCACCGGAGCCAGGCACCAACCGTCAAGGCAGGAGTTTACTATCTACAGAACCGAGGTATGGGTTTGGCGGTATAACTATACAGCAGAACCTGTCACAAAAGAGCGAGTGGTATGTAACGGTCTGGTGTGTTCACGTTGTGAGCTCCTGGGCAAAGCGGAATTTATTGTTCCTCTACTAGAGTGGCGAAACACATACACGCATCAGCGATAGGTATTTATTTAGATGCTTAAGCTGCAAGCGGTAGAAGTCCTTGCACTTCAAGTAGATGTTCTTGGACAGCTGATTGAGCTTGAGTTTACTGACAAATATGTGCCTTGCGTTTATCGTCGAGAAGACTGTGAAGGAGACAACATCTGTCTCGGCCTGTCCCATGTTTCAGTGTTATCCTGATACGTCATACGCAGAAATGTTTGCCCCAACTTCTTGTTGAGCGAAGCTGGGACTGTTAGAGCTCTGGGCATGGAAGTGCAAGAAGACGGGAAGATGATAGATTTTCCCAAAAACAAACGTTGCCGACGAAAAAGACACGAGCGGTTGTTGCGTGCGTATTATATGTCCCAGAGGAGGGCGATTTGTAAATAAGTCGATGATCGCTCCTAATGTACTCTAAAGAGGCGTGTGGCGACAAGAAGCATTCGTATAACAGAGGCCTGGAAATCTACAGCAGCTTGCTAAAGCTGGAGTCCGGTTACTTCAACGTTAATCATTCCAAAAATCTCGTTGATCCGGAAACCGGGAAGGACATAAATGATATTGAAGCATATTGGAGTTGCCTAAGGGGAGAGCTTCAATGATGTGGGTTGGTCCCCGGACGAAAGATCTGGTCACACATAGAGGCAGTGCAATATCATCTGTGATTTAATAAAAATAATAATAATAATAATAATTTGTATATTTAAGGCCCAAGGGGCCCTGTCGTTACAAACTTAGTGCTATCGTGAAAATAAAAATAATAATGATAAGCAGTGAACTCTTATAAAATAATTGTCATCGGCAGTAAAACACTCCTAAATCGGTGGATGAGTTCAGCGGGCCACCGAGTTCCAAAAAACTGTAGGGGGAAAAACTGCCTAAATAGGTAAAAGGGTTTGATGTGGTTAGTTTGGGACCTGATGTTGAGCGTTCGGGACTTTTATGGTCATGGGAAAAAAAGTATATCGTTGACGGGGTCATCCGGGACAACAGGAGAAGGCAGTAGAAGTCAAGGCAACATCATCGAGTTGTGACCCACTAGATTCCAGAGCCAATCGCGAAGACCACAGCGAAGGTTGCAAAAACGGAGAAGAATTCGCAGCCCTTGGTAGTGATGCTTGACTCTGCAGAGGGAAATGTTTACATATTTAGAAACCATTTTAGTATCCTGGGAAGAGCTTCAAATGCCAGGAGGACCCTTTTCAAAATCTACAACTTGCGTGTTTGGAAAGGAAATAGACAGTAACGACTTTATTTCCTCTAAATTTAAATGCTTATATAATTTGCCTTTAAAAATCGACAGTGTAGAATACAGTCTAATATCGAGAGGAAGGTTGTTCCAAATAAAAGCATATTTGGAAGTAAAAAAGCGAGAACGGTTAGATGTGGAGCTACGAGGTGGTAAAATTATCATGGAAGAGTTACGAGTGGCGTAAGGTCGGTCTGCTGGAAGGAGAGCGTTAATTTGTGGGAGATTAGGACTATTGTTAACGCGAAACAGAAAGCATAGACCAGCTTTGAGTCTTCTTATCCAAAGAAATTTAATGTTTGTTTATTGACATCTATCTGTATAACACATACCAGACCCAGAAACAGAAAATATTTTACGAGTGAAAACTCGCTGAACCTTTTCAATCTTACTACGGTCATGCTGGGTCATGAGGCCAAAAAGCGGGCAGCAGTATTCTAGTATAGGAAGAACAAACATGCGGTATAGTTTTAACTTCATTTCTGGAAGGAAAAAGTTATGCGATATAAACCCACATATCTGTGCGGCCTTGGCAGAAATTCGATTTGCATTAGGTGATAATGTAAGTTTATTCGTGTAAGTAAGACCCAAATCCTTTATCGTAGATCTTTCTAACAGTGGACTATTTTGGAAGATAATGGGTCCAGGAAGCCTTGCGGGACCAAAACTCAAGAAACTACATTTGGATGGAGAAAACTCCATCTGCCATGTAGCGCTCCAACTTGAGAGAGTACGCAAGTCTGCGTTATCTTTATCAACACGAGTACTGGCCGTGTCCTTAGAAAATGAGTAAATACACTTAAGGTCATCAGCATAAATGAAATTTTCCGAATTATTTAGCACCGTTGAAATTTCATTTATGGAAAGAATGAAAAGGAGGGGACCTAAAACAGTGTTTTGTAATACACCACTCGTGATCGTCTGAAGCATCGAGTAGCTATTGCCTACTAAGACCTTCTGGCTGCGGTTAGACAGGTAGGAGGCAATGAAATCGAGGAGGGGAGGCCTGATGCCTAGGGCTTCCAGTTTCACTAAAAGGCGCCTATGAGGCACCTTGTCAAAAGCTTTACTAAGGTCAAAGTAAATCACGATGACTGATTGCTGTTCATTACGAAGTGAAGTAACCAGGTTAATTAATGCCAAATGACTGGTTTCGCATGATCTTCCGGGTATAAATCCATGCTGTGAGGTGCTTAATAGTTTATTTTCTACACAAAAATCGAGAATTTGATTAAATATGATCTTTTCCAGAAGTTTGGCTAGGGCCGGGGTTTTATGAACACCTCGGTAGTTGTTTACGTCCGAACGATATCCTAACTTGAAGACTGGAAGAATAATAGATGTCTTCCATGAGTCAGGAAAGAAACCGTTTAGAATATAAGCTGAGAATAGATAACTCAGCAATCGGGGGAAACTGAATACTCTCTTGATAAGTGAATTTGGAAGGCCGTCAGTTCCCGAGGAGTGCGGGATTTTTAGACGGATAATGTGCTTACGAATTACTTCTATGGAGAAATCTATGGTACTGATAGTATTGACTGAACATGGCTTAAACGACGGGACCGGTTCAGATTCCGTCGTCAGGTGTTTTGCAAAGAACGCATTGAACAGTTCAGCCTTCTCAGACTCATCTTGCACAAAGTTTTTATCTTCATTCAGTAAGGGGGGATTTCGTGACCTCGTTTAGCGGAGGACCGACGGCGGAACAGTTGGGCAATCGATTTTGCAGAGTTTAACTCGCTGAGTGCGCAAGATTCCCTATGTTTGTCACGTGTAAGACGAATCTTAGACGCTAATTCGAAGATCTCTGCGATTCTAAGGTGCACCGATAATGAACTAGAAGACTGGTCTTTCAACTGTCTTTGCAATTTCTTCAGTCTAGACATAAGAAAATGGGGAACGGTGGGGTCCGAATTATAAGGCTTAACAATTTTGATCGGCACAAATTCCAAAATGCTATTTGAAATTGCCGTCATTAAGTCACCAAGAATTTTTGCACTGTTCGTGGAGGAAAGCTCCTGCCAGTCTAGTGAGTCCATAAAGTTGTTAATTAAATTAATAATTTGGCTTCCGAAAGTACGCAATACCTGCGGTAGGAGACATTTTCTGTAGGCACTAACTTCACCACTTAGGTAAGAATAGTGGACACGTGGGAGTTTTTTCAATGCCTTCTTCTTTCTTCTAGAAAGTGCACATATAGCTTTTAAAGGACAAATCGCCTATAAATGTGAAAGACTCTGTCCACCATCTCAGCTGCTATTAAATTTTTTTACTGTATATCTTGCTGCTCACGAATAACGCCAATTGGCATCTTGTAATTGTTTTCCTTACTGCTTACTTTGTTTCGATAAGGCCGTCTAGGCTCTTAAGAGATAAAAAAGTATTCATCCAAATTTAAAATTGATTACAAGCTATCATAAAATCAACGTTAATATAACATACATTTGAGTTGACCCAAGTGTGAAAAACTCTAGGCGTTTGGCGGGATT
>JAYGXS010000491.1:0-25348 GCA_036362985.1 Ligula intestinalis
CCGCCTGCTGTGTAACGGACGAACTCTCCTTGTCTGACAAAGCGATCACTAGTATGCGAAAATGCTGTGCTGGTCATCACAAGAATGTTGTCACACGTGGGTGAGTTCATGCGTCTCAGGGTCACGCTACTCTGTCAAGAGTGAAGAGTCGAGCCAGCACGTTGAGATCTAAATCAAAGTAACTCGCAGAACTTTTGCTAGCCTTGAAAAATGGCTGAGGACCAACAGGATATGCTGGTCAAACTAAGGACTAGTAGGTAACTCCTCTACAATGACCGTAAATTCTGGGTTATGCGCGTGGAAGACCACTGTTCCCCCAGCGCTCCTCAACAACGGTCTACGAACGAGGTGTAGGCGTAGAATGTGTCGGGGTTCATAAAACATCGATCGGAACTTTGAAAAAAACTGGGCTTTCACATAGAAAATAATACGTCAGTGAGCGTTCAAAAGTGTATGCTGCTCACGCAGTCGTAGATGGACGCAAAACGGTAAACTTGCGGCGGCGACAATCCCTTGCGTGTGCATGTGTCTTCTTTTTTTCTTGCCTTCTCTCTCCTTCTCTTCTCTTTCTTTTCCTCTTCCCTTGCATAACCTGGTCAACAATGCTCATCTCCGGCTTGTTTTCCTTTTTAGAACAGCGCCCATTCCACCTAAGGTGACCGATCAGCTAGGCGGTGGGGGAGAGAGTGTGATCGACCCTCAGCGTATTTCTTTCCTCATTAAAAGCAATCTGATGCGCTTGAAGTTATCACGGTGCACTAAAAGC
Organism: Ligula intestinalis; assembly: GCA_036362985.1. NCBI lineage: Eukaryota > Metazoa > Platyhelminthes > Cestoda > Diphyllobothriidea > Diphyllobothriidae > Ligula > Ligula intestinalis. The sequence continues at coordinate 767 of JAYGXS010000491.1, forward strand.
CATGGCTTCGAGAGTTGCCCACCGACGGGATAACCTGAACACTGCAGTCAGCCAAGTGTGTGTTGTTGAGTGGAGTGGCTTACTGTGGGCTGAGAGTCAGATTCAATGGCTCCTTTTTAATGTGGCTTTTATGGCGCTCCTAAAGCAGGAGCCTACGTAGCAAGGTGCTGTTGTGTGTTTCGGACACAGCGTCTGCGCCCTCTCCCATCTCCAATCTAGACATCGGTTTCAGTTGTGGGAGTAGTCAGAAAGTGGGGTGGATCCGGCGAGTCTACTTTCACTATAAACTAACTGTGTCTGTCTTCAGCTTGCTGAAGTTCGTGGTAGCCATTGTCGAAAGCGACAGTCGAACTGTCTTACGTCTGAGCAGTGGTTGTCTCCAGCCACACCAGTATGTGTGTGCGCGTATGCAGACATAACTATTCCGTGCGTGTCCGTATTCGATCGTGGCGGCAAGCATAGGGGCCTGTTTCTCCAACGTAATTGCAGACCCGCCTACAGGAACACAAAGCGGTGGCCCGGAGACCAGACTCTAACTGGCAGTTTGCAACACCTATCGGAGAGACTGGCCACAACTTCAATATTCAAGGAATGACCATCGTAGGCCGAGGAGCCTCAAAAGTTGAAAGATTGGCGCTTGATGCATGGTACTCAGAGGCCAACTCTTTAAAAAGACATACAGACCTCCCTGCGGCCTACAAAGCCCTACAAATCCCTACGCCATTACCTAAGTAAAGGACAGGACACTGTCAAACTGGAGTCAGTACTTGCAAACGAAGATGGCACTGTGACGAAATCACTGGAAGAGGGAGCAGGAGTACCAGCATCCTCTACCGTGCGGACGAAACAGAACACCAACTGTCGTCACGCTAAGCCTAAATCCACACGTACGGCCAAACAGAGACCGGAGAAAAATCGATCAGCCCAAGGCCAACACGCACAACCGCAACTTTAAACTTGCTGATCGATAAAGTCAGTATTCGCTTCGACAAAGGACAGCCGGCCCAGCCGTCCGAAACATCAGCAAATCTACAAATTTATTCCGGTGAGCTGATAATGAATTCTTCTTGACTTTGTCTTGACACCGGGTACAGGTGAAGGAGTGGGGAGGGCGAGGTAGATTCTGTGCGAGTCATTGTGTTCGCCTTCAGCTTGCTGAAGCTCGCGGTGGACATCGTCGAAATCGATGATCGAACTGCCATACATCCAGTTATAATTTTCGTCAACCATTAATGAAATCCTAACTGAGGAAGCTTTTCGGTTTAAAAGCATATTTAAACTTGATGTAGCAAAAAATTGCAAATACTTTAAACCATTTAAAAAAAGACAGCCGAAATGGCTTCGGCGCATCTTCTATTGGCCTTCCAGCGCGTTAAACGTCGCAGTTTTAAATCCAAAGCAGGCCACTCTGCGAAAGAAACGAAGGGATTATGAACACACAAACTGGCCCGAGAAATGTCGTTAACCCTTGATATTCAGTCCCTGTTTTTGGATAAGGTATTCGCTCGAGCTCAACAGATTGGCTCCCGCATACTTCAACGTACTGAGTGGAATCATGTAAAATCAGCTGACCCAGGTCCAATCGCGAAAATAGTAGACAAAAGCACTAGTGCGCAGTCGCCGTTTTTAGATTTTATCAATAAAAACCAGTGTTTAGGTAGAGTTCAGTTAGGCAGACTATGCAGAGTACAGGGAAATGGACCAGTTTATGTCAGGTTAAATGACTGTTCTTTGAGCAGGCCTCTGGAAAATGTTAGAAAATGTTAGGGTTGATTAGGTAAATGCACCGAGAAAACGTGAGTCCGGTTATAGCTAATGGAAAGGGACTGAAGCCTATGTGCGTTTAAGCATCCACTTATGTTAGAGCTGCATACAAATAAGGGAACATAGTGGCGACGGCTATGCCATAAAATAATCAGGAGATGTCACTATGGGAACTTACGACCGTTGGTAGAGGAACTGATAATTCTGGACAGGTTTTCGATAGACTTCCGCCAAGATGACACTGTACAATAAGTGGGGTGATTATTTCAGGTCACTGTTCGGAAATTTTCTATTCAAGCATGCCCTAACCTTCAAACCATGACCTGTCTGTAAGACCAATGCTTCTTCTAATAACGTTAAATTATATACACTCATGGCTTTAAAAAAATGCAATTGAGACAGCACAAAATAGCATACAAAGCCTAGTAATACGTAGGAGTTCTAACAGATAAGAAAATTAATAGGACACGTCTATGAAGTGAGTAATCAAAGAACATAAATTGCCCATCAGGGGGCGGGGGGTAGGAATTGGGTTACACTACAAATTCAAATGGGTGCATTAGCTAAGCACTTAGACTAAAAGGTGCTAGAACGTAACGTTTCAATTTCTAGTGTGGGACGTTTCCAGATGGCTTAGTTAAGCACGCAGCCTGGCACCGCTCTGCCCATTGACAGCGTCTGGAATTTCAGTCCACGGCCATAATAATTATATAATTCAAGAGGTAGCCTAGTACTTCCAAACGCCTTAAACGTGAATTATGAAGATCCCTTAGAACAAAATTCTTGTTCCAGTCAGTGGAAACTATAATGAGTAGCCAACGAAGGGCAGCACATTGTCAAAACTCAAGAGCAGTTGTCATAAGGCTTGTTTATGAGAGCCCTGATAGATAAACAGATGCACCAATTAAAAGTATAACTGCGAGTGCTAGAAACGGATTTTCGCAAACAGACAGATGGTACATCGTCATTAAAACAAAAGTGTGACTCCAACCAAAGAGGGTGGTCATGTGGTGCAAACAGGATGATTTCCAAATGACGAGTAGTTGGAGAAATCTTTGAAGATAGGAGAGATGAAAAATAAACATTACCCAAAACTTTTAATTTTTAACTGCAGAACACACAAGAAACGCTACGACAATATAATCGCCAAAATAATTGGACAGACTGCATGCTAAGAAGGACTTACTGGTTCCATAATTTGAGGTATATGGAGGCAATCCGGGATCTGCAGCGGCAAATGATCGATTTGAGCGTCTTTGCTCAACCAAGGAAATAGTTGAAAGTGATTTTCCTCGTCGTGGAACAGTACAATAAGCACTGCTTGGTTGACCGTTGCCATTCCTGTTCGAGGCCATCAATGATGTTTCGGTCATTTGTTGACAACTAAGTTCCGTCTGGAAGGCTATGAAGAAGCATTAGTGAAAAATCACCGAGTTTTCAAACATGAGGAATAAATGTACTTTTTTGGAAAAATAAAGTGCAAAGACTCTCAGTCAAAGAGCCAGGAGGCAAAGTGTAAAGAATGATGCCAAAAAATAAAATACGCAAAGTCTAGAAGAAGAAGAAGAAGAAGAAGAAGAAGAAGAGGGAGAAGAAAATCAAAGGTGGGCGAGCTATCGTAGTAGCTTACGTTCCCAAAACAATAATAGAGACAGCATGGAAGAAGACGACAGAAAAATGAGAATCGCATTGAAGGCTCAGTCACTGTTACAGGTCCGTCATACCCCAACGCGAAAGACCTGAAGTTACAGCCCTATTATGACTACATATACAGACACACTCGACCAATTCGGCCACGACTTCACGTCCAGTTCGTACCGCTCGGAAAGACTCAACGTTGCATGGGAGTGTCCTGCACCAATCTAGCCTGATTGCAGGACGTTAAGCCGGGGCTGCGTACTGCAATCAAGACAGTCCAGTAGACCATGACAATTTAGCGCATATATGAGTATGAATTCAAAGAAACCCAAACTGGTGTTCACTAGACTGCCAGATTTAGAAATAGTGGCAGAAATTATGCAAAGTATTGTGGGTTACGAAAAAGATTGAGTATTAGACGGTTTAGGGAAAATATGAAAATAGCAAGTTTGTTTTTGTAGGTTTGACATCTTTTGAGCAAAGAGGCAAGGTGTAATCTGACCGACTATTTTCAGTAATTCGTCGAATAAGACATACGTACATTGGATCTGCTGAATGCATATGAGGCACTGGTAAGCAGTAAGTATTCCTCCTTGATAGCACAGAAACGCCGTTCATTTATTCAGTCAATGTCTTCTGAGTACTGTCACGCACAGATAGACCGCTCGGGGTGCCAAGGTTCATGTGCAGCCAAGTCCGACAAGAGACTTAAGTGACAGATACTTCAAACATTTTAGTCAGTGGGAAGAAATATGTTTTTGGGATTCAGTTTCTCGATAACTATTTCGTTTTCGGATCAATTCAGGTCAGGATAACGAGATAAACAAAACGGCATTAGCTCCGATAATGAAAACTAATATAACCGGTATGTTGCGGCCCCATTTCAAAATTTAGAAAATACAGAAAAATGTACCCAGCACGTCCAGGAGTGGTGAATAATGGAACGGTCCTCAATAAAGGTTGATTGCTAGATAAACAATCTCTCAAGTCTGACGAGTAAGAATTCTCTGGTCAGAAACAATAGTGATACCAGGGCGTGGAGAGCTATCAGCTAGCACACGGACTGCCTAGTCCTCCACCGCTAAGCCAAATGACGATACTGTATCATCACAACTAGGAACAACCACTAAATAAATGTGCTTAACGTCAATGACTTGGGCATAGGCGCTAGACAATCCTGAAAGAAAACAACCTGAACGGTTGTTGGGATCCTGTCTTTATTCAAAAGCTCCAAGAAAGCCCGTGGAAAATACTAAATTCAGGTATTCGTGGAAGTTAACACGTCCCACAACTCTGGTCTAGTAGTACCGACCAATAGCATGCGGCCTAGACGATATCTTGAAGTGTGCGACCATTCCTGGACTAAAGGGAAAAGTCGACCGTCACAAACGCCGACATCCACTGCGCGTTCCAAGAGCCCTTAAAGAACATCGCTGTTATCTTTGTGTACGCATCAAAACCAGCACCACAAACAAACCTTCCACTTTCGGTCGCAGGAATTGGTTCAATGATTCCCTCGCCCAAGTTGCTTATCGGTGTCGGAACCTGAATGGCCGCACAGACCCAAAGACTCCTTCGGCAGTCGCCTTGTTGCCTCCCGACATGACAATGGTGAGGTAATATCAAGCTTTGCTGACTCGAACAGACTGTTTGTCGCAAACACATGTGGTTTTAGGACGGACAAGGACGTCTTTTTACATAATTTTCCAACGATGGCCTGCAACCAGTTAGACTAGTGTGTGGTACCGAAAATGGAAATCCCCATAGGTCGAACAGCATTCTTGTTTGAAGGTTTATTACCGTTCGCCCTCCACGGCACACAAATCATCACTTACAAGACGCCCTAGTGCCGCAAAACGAAGACAAGCCACAAAAGCCGAGGCCTTGAGCATACAAATCTGGTCTCCCTTTACAAGCCAAGTAGAAAACGGACAATTGTACCAAGTGGTCATTGCTTAAATCACCAGCTCACCGGACAACTGAGAAAATTCGTTGATTAGCCTATCGATGCCGTGATGAATGGATCAGCCGAAAAAAAAACTAGCAGTTTTCCGGGCAAATCAAACCAGGTCCTGAAACGATGACTACTTCAGTCAAATCTGGAAAATGACACACCCTGCTGGAGCTGAACGCAAAACCTATTAGGCTAAAGTAACAACCTCTATGAGTCAAGCTTCAAATGTTTGTGATACTCGCAAATCTAGCAAACTATCCACCAGATTTATGGTTCAGCCTCCACTTCTTTCGTGATTTGAGTGCCAGCTTTGTTGCTGCCAAGTTATTCAAGGTCAGGAACTGAGGTGAGCATCTTGAGCACCCTGTCAACTGTGATAACTAACCATAAAAGCCTCACTTTCCTCTACAGCTTTTGCAGTGTTGTATGAACTCCTTTTCTCAGGGCGAACTCATCAAAGAACTTCGGAGAGAGAACAACAACAAGGCACCCATCGAATTTGGTATTGCCACGGAAATCTTTGCGTCTTGTATCTACACTCTGGTGTCATGGTTCCGTGAATTGATTGGAAAAGCGTGGAGAAAGGAACTTATTCATGATAACTGGGGCTCGGCCATTTTTGTGACTGTCGCCGAGAAGGAAAATAAGACAGAGCGTGCAAACTACTGCGACATGAGAAGAAAGCGACTTCGGTGTACATCAATGCATGAGACCTAACCAAGCCGGATCTGGAGCTTGTTGTGAATGAACGAGCCGGATATTCTAACTACCGCGCACTCCTCAAGTTTGCCATGGCTGCCAGCCATTTAAGGACATCTGTTTAGTTGACTTTGCCGCAGCATTTAATTCCACTTTTCGTAAGTACCTGTGGCGGATAAAAGTATTTGATATGCCGGCAAAACAGGAGGATTGGGAGGATTTATAGCTGTTGTTATCCGTTTTTAAAGGCCACTCAATAATTGGCTTCCGATTATAAATGCTTAGGGAAGCAAACAAATCATTATGGTTCGACAAATCTAGAAAGTAAATGATTCACAAAGCTATATAAAGAAAGTAATAATATGTTCTCTAACTACCACAGCTTGCTTGTATGAACATTTTTGACTTCAATATGCCTTTTAAGAACTGACAGCTAATCTTTGCATCGGGTACTTTAGGGAATTTAATGGGAATTTGAGATCGGATTAGATTGGCCCTAAGAGTGAACAAATAAGTCTGGAAGCACGTTGTTCAATCGAATACATAACCTTGCCGAATCGCTCGCCTTCGGTGCGTTCGGTGATAAAACAGACTAATTCCTGTTCCATTAGTTATTACGTAGCTTCGGGCAGCATACATGATACAGCAATTATTTTTATGCTTAGAAAGTGAGTAAACATAGAGATTATTAATCTTTTGATGATCACTGCACAGACTGCCGATCCTGTGACGTCGATGGTGCCTCTCATGTAGTTTTGAGGTGTAGATGATTAACATTTAGTGTAAAGACGGCCGTCGTTGAACGAGTGAAACGGGTATTGTTAGTGGGAGAAAGGTGCTAAGAAGCAACTAGAATCACGTTTCGAAGGGCAACCAACCTTTCTTTCCCATCTAGGTTTAATACCAGCGCGAAAGGGGATAACTTTCACCCACAGCGAATTGCTTTGTTAAACATTACCGATAACTTAAATGATTGGAAAGAACCAAAACACTCTTCAAGCTGATCAGAAGTTTGTTCTCCAGGGAACATCTGTCGAAAGCCATCAAAAAATCTGGTATCCTTAATATGAGCTTCAAGAATTTCAATCAAAGTAGCGTTGATGATAGATCCGAATCAATGTTTTTTTAACGAGTGGTCACATCATCCTCTTCCAAACGGTGCTTTAGGACTCATCTTTTCATTTCTATCAGCTGGGAACCCGGTTGGCTAAATGCTCAAAAGCACAAGATTCGACAAATAGGAGTATGGTTCCAGATAGACGTATTTTGCTGGAGCTGTAAAAAATCAACAGATAACAAAGTTTCGTTTGGACGCGCATAGTATATCAGTTCTCATACGCGCCCTGTTAGTTTTCAGGCTAGATGACGACAACCTGATTAACTATTCAAATTACGACGTGGTCTTGTATTTTGCAATGACTATCGGCAAACGACAGCAGTTGCTTCGGCTAGTTTATTCAGACGTCGGTACAAATAAGTGGTAGTTTCTGCATGCGGTCATAACAACTGCCAAAATCATTCGATATGTAGTTAGCCTTTTGATGGTCATCTATTCAATCGCTCTGACAGAAGTTCTACAAAAGCTTGCGCCTGGTTTCGGTAGTTAAATTTGAATACGGACGTCAACTGTCAACCCCTTGTCGTTGGTGATGTCACCCCACTAATGTGAACTGGTGGTATCTTACATAATGGTGCCTTGGGTGAACTTGGTCGACAAGACAAGACCCTAAAAACGGGGTATCATTACTCCACATCTATAAGCTAAAGGAACTTGCTGCAATTAATAGCTATCAGCATGATCAGATAGAAATAACCAATAACTGGTCAAAACTGTCGTCATAAAGCCAACACAAATTACCCCCAGTAGGTGACAAAAACGACCGTTAAAGTGTTTGTGTGAAAAGTTCGTCAAGATATAGAAGTGGCTCCGTAACTGATTTTTAATATTGATCAGGATAATATGGCGACCGCATAACATTCACTGAATCAGATCTTCGGGCGAATGTAAGAACTACCAATTATATTGGTAGATCAGACACGATAGCAGAACTATCAAAGCAAAGTTTGCAGCAGTAAGGTAAGTGGGCTGTAAGGGTGATTTTGAAGCTGACGGGGGAAGCTCAAAAAGACCAGGTAATCGGGAAATAAACATGATAACAAGACGTGATGAAAGCTGACATTGGCCCAAAAATAGGTAAGACTGTGTAAATTAAATCTACTTTATCGTGAATTTTTATAATAGCTAAAATCATAAAACACCAGTCTAAAAATGACGCACTCGAATTTACCTAAATTCGATTTCCGCTTGGCCTGTATAGTCTAATTCAAAGGACGAAGGACTGGTCCGCAGACCATATACGCGCGTATATGAGTAACTAGTACGACAAGACTTTTAAAAATAATAATTAAAAGAATTTATATATTTTAATTTTGATACGAATGTAGCATTTGAAACACGACAGAAGTGGCTGAATTTAATGGAGATTCCACTCTTCAAGTTTTATACAATTTATCACCAAACAGTTAATTATAGCTACCGACGAAAAATGGTGTAGGTACAAAGTTGCCCAATGACGGTTACCTTAAAATCGGATCATTTCAGGTATTTTGGACAAATACTGTATTGAGCCATCAAGTCTTTAAAAATCAAAAGTTATGCATGTAGCACAGTCAAATTATGAAAGTGTTGAAAAATAAAAAATCAAACAGATAATAGTTTAATCAACAAATGCATACCATAAAAGGCTTAATTGCGCTATGGTGTAAAAAAGACTTTTATGGTATGCATTATGGTATCATATACGAACTGAACTCAATGGCAGATAATAGCTTTACATATTCGTGGGATAAACCTGTAAACATAGCGGTAAGAAATACGAAATCTGAAAGACATATATACGAAATTGCGGTAAATTGGTGATTAAAAACTCATCGAAGAAGTTTGACAGGGATGTACACTATCTGGCATGCGTAAACGTAACCTTTTAGAGTAGATTTAAAGTAGAGTATACCTACACTTAGTATCTATAAGCAAATGGACTGAAATTAAATACGCAGGAAAAAATGGGAGAAGGAAAAATAATGTGATTGTAGTCTGAGTACTGTTCCTTATCCACATCATACTGTTGCAAATTTGCCGTACATACAGTGATTATTCGCTGTATATAAGGTGAAATTAGTTTACTATATATAATATTATAAAGTAAATTTTTCAACAATATAATATCATACTGAATGAACTCAACGAATTATTATAAAGGAGGCGAAACACAGAAACTCATAAACTTTCACGGGAACGCGTGCAATTTATGAGCGCTAAATTTATTTTTCCGCTATTTATTATTTATTTTATTGAGCGATAAATACATTTGTCTGGAAAAAATCAAAAATATAATCATTAGAATAAACTTTTTAGGCGACATCTTTAATATATTTTAAAAATTAATTGGTAAGGGAAATGTAGAGTTAGAAAGAAACATATATTCGAGAATGGAAACTCCAATACCCGACAAAGAATTGTCGGTTACGTTTTGACTTTTCCGCCCGAATTTTAGCCAAGTAGAATATAGTTAGGACTTTAAAAATTCAAATCCATTTTAATTTGCACCTCCTTTTTTAAGGAATAATATGTATGAACACTCAAAAACTTTATTTTTAATTTAAAAATTTGTGAGGTGTTAAAAGAGGTCAGGCTCGCTGAAGTAGTAATAAGGGACCACTTAAAATTTGGAAATTTGAACGCAATTTGCTAGTGGTGAATTTGCATTGGCATGCCTTCGTTCATTTTGCATATCAGCATGTCAATATCCTGCTTCATATTTTTGATTGTTAAGTCGCAAGATCACTGCTGGAGGCCTTTTCACGATTTGAGGCAAGCCGATGCTTCCACCGGGACAATAACTTCATTCGCCTGACTTAGCAAATTACTTCCTAAGCCAACCATCAGATACATTAAAAGAGGGAGATACGTTGCACACAGGAATATTGGATACAGTGGTTGTGCTTCGGTATATGTAGAACAATAAACTGCCCTTCTTCTATGGATAGTTTCCCGCTTGTGTACTAATTTTTCGATAGACGACATGCGGATAATGACCTGCCGAACATTCATTCTTTCCATGCTGATTATTTTAGTGCTGATTATCCGTTCATTTGGCTCACTGGGAATATGATGCGTGCTCGATTGTGCGCTTTCCAAAGGAGGAATAACTTTAGTCAATCTGAACCTCAGAACTGAATGCGGGTTGGGCGTGGCATTTCGTGCGTTTATATTTTTAAGACTCGCAAACTATGATTATAACAAACCGCAACCCACTCGACATTCAACTCTGACTAGAATTTCAGCCTTTATGGATTCGGATATATGGCCGCGTCTCGCCGCACTGCGAAAAACCATAATAGGTATTGAATGCTCAGCATATTTGCCATCTTACAATTAGTGCAGAAGCGGAGAAAAATCCTCAATAGAAGAGGTGGCATTTAATTTTCCTGCGTATGCAGTAGCATAGCGACTATTTTTATAGGAAATATCCGATAAATACCTCAACTCCTGTGTTGGAAGAGCCCGTCGCTGCTTCTGTCTCTTCTTACTGAGTTTAAGAAAGCATGGGAAACATGGAATGAATAAATGACTTGTTCAAATGATCGCATCTACTTCTTTTTATAAATTTTTGATTCTATCTCCGTGGAATCTCCCTTTGACGTTGATGATGTTCTTCGACTTTTAACCTTGTGCCAGGATTCATGCTGAAGCAAGTTTGCTGAACTTGCCCGTGATATGCTTACTCTTCAGACAAATGCGAGCAAACGTTTGCCGACACACATTCGGGTGCAGAATACCGAAACCAAAACATTCAGGAAAGACTTAGAAAATTATGTTTATGTGTCAACCCTTCCCTGTCCCGAACTTCGATCATTCAACTAGCTGCAGCCTTTTCTCCTGAAAGCCTATAATCCAACAGAACCATCAGAAAATTTCACGTTGGTTTACATAATAGAGGTTGTGAAGTAACAATAGCAAGAAGACAAAATACCGAATCACATGGAAAGTGAACGAATCAGGAGCCCCTGAATTAAAGAAAGAGGTAGCCGACAAAAACGAACGTTTGCTTTAATAAGAAGGAATAGAAAGGCCGAAGGGTATATGTAGGGGAACATAAGCGCAAACTTAACGCTACAGTGAGAAAAAGTTAACCGGGAAGCACGCTGTTGGTGCGAATAATCAGGGAACTGAATGCTTAAGTCCAAGGAATCGGCAAACTGATCCTGCGTGAGTGGCAACCAATGTGAGGTTGGCAAGATTGCAAACGGATAGCATTAAATGTGCGCGTGGCAAAAATCGTTTTGGCATATGGTGCAAACGACAGAATATGCTAGTGTATAAGTGAAAACATAGGGAGATGAGGAAGCCAAGTAAGGGTAAATTTTGAGCTATATAAGGATTAAACAGGAAGAATATTGACTTTTTAAAATTAAGATTGCATTTCTGACAAATGCAAGTTGTACTGGCCGAGAAATGATAAAATTTACCTTAAATTCAGCCCTTTGGGAGTAGCCGCAGGAGGCAGCTTATGCGCTAATTTTATTGCATCAGGCAGTTCGACGACAATGAGAACAACACAGCTGGTAACCGCCAAGGAAACTTTTTGGCCAGGTGAAAGATAATGATGTAATGTTAAGACGGATTTTTTAAAAACACTACCTGGCTGGAGGAACCCTGTAAAAGTAGTAATTTGTACAGCTTGCAACCTGTTTGGAGCTGTGCTAACAAAGATAGTAACAGCAACTTAACAGTGATTAAACTGTTTACTTCGTAACAGAACCCTTTTTTGTCTGTCGCAACCCCGACACTTGCAGTGCACGATCTGTCGGACTATCTCAACGCACGCAATGCGAAGAGCAAGTGGAAACTCTTAATTCAAACGATGTGGTTTCGTACTGTCAACAGAAAGGACAGCTGCCCTCTCGCCTTCGGTGCCATTGCGCAAACTTAGTGGTCCACTTAGTTGCCACGGTTTTGTTTTCCGTTATGGTTTCACATAGGGGTAGGGGACATACCGGCAGCCTGGGAAAATTTCTGTCGCCATATTGCCGAACTGTGAAATGTGGATGCGGCAGAAGGTAAGGGCAATCTCGTCACTAATGATATGTGTTATTTAGAGGAGAACCACGAGGCATGCGCGCCGAGAGTAGACAAGCCTCTGCATGCAAACCAATTTCTGTCTTTTCACGAAACCGAAGATGCAGACCAGGAGAAGACGTGCAGTGGCAGGCAAGAATCATTTTCCCTCTGATGTTTTGCAATGTGCAGATGAGGGTAGCAAAATCTGCAAGGCGAGGCCGAATGAAACAGAAGCGTATGTATTGCTGACCGGCACAAATTATACGGCGGAGATGAATGTAGGAGGACATATGGAGGCGGAACAAAGGATGCCCCAAGGGAACAGGAGAAGAAGCCCACGTCGAAGACGACGGATATAAGAATGCGGAAAGCCTGACGAAACCGGCGAATCAGAGCAGCGGTAGGAAGCGTTTGAAAATGCGTGTCTCATGAACGGCCATATTTGTGGGAGATAAGCAAATTATGCAAAAGCATTACTTGCGGTAAAGGTGAATATACTAAGATAAGGCAATATATTTTCATTCCATGGTCTTGTTGTTGTTTTCCCTTGGCTACAAGATGCAAAGCATCCATGTAAAGCGATAGACAAGGAAGTGCACCAGATCACTGGCAAGTGCGATAGAATCAAAGTTGGTCCTAAAGTTCAGTCGTAAATCTGTGGAGAAGGATGGTCGCAAACAATTTGGCGGCTATATCTATAAAATGGATAACCGCGGTACTTTGAGCATAATGGCATATCACCTTTTTTCGGCATCGGCAATCTAATGGATAGTGACCAATCAATGGTGATGACTTCGGTAGTCCATATAGTCAAGTACTGCCAGTGTAGTGAGTCCTTCACAGCAGAACAATAAGTTTCAAAGACTTCTGCTGGAATACCATCTTCGCCTGCAGCCTTCCGAACGTCCAGTCCATACAATACCGATTGCAGTTCAATTCTCGTAGGTGGCTCGCAGCCACTATCATATGGAATTCCAGTTGATAATTGTAGGCTCGCACGCGAACGTATAGGTGAAAACAGTAGCTTACTAAAGCGCTGTAGCCATCGATCGATTTTTGCAGCGATATTTAGTTATCACTTGACCCGACTTATCCCGAACGGTAGTGCAAGGAGGTTTATATTTATCAGCTGCTTTATACAAAAGTTAACAGAGGTGGTGGTAGCTACCCGAGTTCGAAACTGATTTCGAGGAGCTAGCTGACTAGGTCCAATGGTTCCTAAGGCCGCGTCTTGTTGATCACGTAGTTTAACGTCTGATCGAGTGGTAGTTATCCAAGTTTGACAACCGAGCGATTCTAGCTTGTGTTGAGAGATGCAGGACGGGTGTGGAGATCTAGTCCTTCCTCGGTACAACCTGTTGTTGCAAGCCCGAATTCATCGCACAATGTAGTGCACCTGTCAATTTTGGCAACTGAGTATTGGGCAAAGTTTGGTTATCGATGTTACGTGCAGGTTCGATGCGAACAGCGAATTGATCTCTGATCCGTGCAGGGAGACTTTAGTTGAGCACTACACGGATTTCTGGATTTGACAGTGCTATAACGTTGAGACGTTTGAGACGCAGTTTATTACTGCAATTCGACAATCGGAGCTTAAAGCGGGCATGGGCAAGTGCATGATCTGATCCAAATTTCCCATCTCCAAATGATCAACTGAGGGACACGAAGGTGGCCCACCTCGAGCGTACTAAGATATAAATTATGAAGTTTGACGTGCAGCCATAGCTTGGACAATATATTTGCAACTGCCGATGAGGGTGTGTTGGAAACGAGTGCGTTTAATGATGAGAAAATTATTGTCAGACATTTTCATCAAAAATTCTATATTGTCGCTATGTTGGCCCAGTCCATATTTTTCGATGCTGTGTCTCGGTCTCATCGCATGGGCTACTCCTGGCATTCCAGTATCTAGCGGAGAAGAGCTAGGTTGTAGGGGTCATCTTGACCACTGTAGCTGGAAGGTGTTTATAGAACTCAGTCCTAAATCATTCACCCGCTTGCAATTTTGGGACAAAAACGGCAACCACACATATAACTGCAATGGTGCTGCCGAAGCGGGCTGCGGCAATCCGCGCTGGGATAGGTGAGGTCACTAAGATGCATTTTTCTAATTTATCCCTTGTCCTCCATAGGATCAAGGGCGAGCACGTGTATGTTCGCGGGTGTTCGCTGACTCTTGGCATCGGGGGTTTTCACTGCCCCTGGGCGAAGTGACGGAGGTGAATCTTTTTACATCATCACTAATCCCCCGCTGGACCAACGGCAAACGTGAGTAAGTTGGGGGGTGTTCGCTGACCCTGGGCCAGGTCAATCAGGTGTATCTAATTAAATTATCACTTACCCTCCAATGGAGCAACGGCGAGCACGTGTAAGTTGGGGGGTGTTAGCTGACCCTTGGCGAGGTCACGCAGGTACATATTTTTACATCATCACTAACCCCCTACTGGACTTACATCGAGCGCGTGTAAGTTGGGGGATGTTCGCTGACCCTTGCCGAGGTCACTGAGGTGCATCTTTTTACAACATCACTAATCACCCACTGGACCAACGGTGAGCGCGCCTGTGTGGGGGTGGCGTTAGCTGACCTTAGGCAAGCGCGCGTTAAATGGTAGGCGGTTGATGTAAAGGTGGCGCGGGTGTTCGTGGAACCTGGCCAGGGCAACCGAGATAGTGATTAGGGAAAAAGTCGAAACGTGCGAGCTGAGGGACTAAAATTGGCGCGCGAACGAACTCCTGCACCTTAGTCGCACCGTGTCCGACAAAAATAATACGCCTAATGAAAAGTAGGAAGTAGTTTTATAAGTTTAAAAATGCTTGGCTTCACTAATCCTACTTGGTTTTTTTTCTTTGAGACTTAGCAAGCACAGCGAAATAAAAGGCTTATTGAAAATAATTTCTTAAGGGCTTAGACGGAATCTCAATAGGAAGTGAAGAAGGTTCTTTAGGGGAAAGGATCAGCAGGTAAAGTGCGTTGGAAGTCCGTCATGTAGCAGTACGTGAAAGAATAAAGTCATCATTTTTTCAATTATAGAAAGAACCCGATGTCCGGAAGCAGCCCAATTGGAAAACCAAATTTCCTGCAGAAGCATGTCGCAACAGACCGTAACAAGAAACGCAAACACCAGCGCACACATCCCCACGTCACGGATGCTGGTCAGTAAGTCACTTTAAGTCACTTTATTAAGGGAAGAAGGCTTTCGCCCTTGAGCTCCCTATTCATAACCAAAATCGCATAATAGGTCCACCGTAACAATAGTACATCATACAAATGTACAAATGTAGGCTTAACATCAGCGATAAGTGTGAGCCAGTTGCAAGGTGCTGCTACTGACACTTTGTTCATTATACCTGCCACAGTTTCTCAGCAAATGAGAATCAAGTTTGTGTTTAAAAATGTCAACAGTATCTGAGAGGACCACATCTTCCGGTAGTCCGTTCCACGCTCCAATGACCCTCTGCGAGAAGGCGTTTCGTCGAACATTTATACGGGCCGGTTTCCTCTGTAGTTTAAAAGGATGACCTCGCAGATGGTCAGTCTGAGCCAATTCGAAGAAATCATCAAATTCTAGGGCGCAGTCTTGGCCTCTAACAATTCGGTAGGTTTGTATGAGGTCCCCGCGGCGTTGCCTATAATTGAGAGGGAAAAGATCAAGTTCGGTCAGTCTGTCTTCATAAGGCAGATGACCAAGATTCTTGACCATCTTCGTTGCCCTCGCCTGCACTCGTTCCAGGTGCAGGTAATCCTTCTTGAACCACGGACGCCAGGCCTGGACAGCATACTCCAAGTGGGACCGAACAAACGCTCCGTAGGTTTTCCTGAAGAGCTCCTTGTCAATGTTGACGAATCCCCGCCTAATCGCAAACAGCACCTGTGTCGCGCGTTTAGCTGCCTTTACACACTGAGTAGATGGTTTGAGTGAGGAATTTATTAGAACACCGAGATCCTTTTGTTCGTTCACATTTGAAAGCGGGTGCCCATCGAGGAGGTATTGGAAGGAATCGTTCTCCTCATCAGTCCTTCTAGTACGGAGTCTTAAAACCACACACTTACTAATGTTGAAGTTTAAAAGCCAACGAGCAGACCAGCAGCTAAGTCGATTGAGACTCCCTTGAAGCGCTTTCCTATCGGCGTCAGACCTGATAGCTCTCCAGAGTTTGACGTCGTCGGCAAACATGATAGCACTGCAACCTAGGTCGTTGACACAGTCGTTGATATAGATAAGGAAGAGCAGTGGCCCTAAGACAGAGCCTTGGGAGACGCCACTCAGAACAGATGTAGGGTTTGACTTTGAGTCACCGATGCACACAGTTTGCGATCGCCCTGTGAGAAAATCTATGATCCATGCCAGCAGGTTTCCTCTTATGCCAATTTCTGACAATTTATACATTAGACGCTTATGTGGGACGCTGTCGAATGCCTTCTTGAAGTCCGTATAGATGACGTCAACCTTACCATCTTCATCTAGTGCGCGAGTCCACTTCTCAGTGGAGAGTAGAAGGCTGGAAAGGCAAGAATGGTTCTTTCTGAAGCCGTGTTGTAGCCCTGACAGTAGATTGTTCTCCTCCAAGAAATCCATTATCGTCTTCTTAATTATCGCTTCCATCACCTTACAGCAAATGCAAGTTAGGCTGACGGGCCGGTAATTGTTAACCTTCGTTCGGGCTCCGCCCTTGTATATCGGGATAATATTTGCCATTTTCCATTCAGATGGCAGTTTTCCTAGTTCAAATGAAGAACGAAAGATATATGCTAGGGGCTCTGAGAGTTCGCTTGCCAATTCTTTCATGAACTTGGCTGGTATATTGTCTGGACCGGATGACTTTGCTTCTTTGAGGCTCTGCAGCTCCCTCTCAACTACAGATGTTGGAAATAGTAGAGAATGAAGTGCTGGACCGGCGTTTGCAACAGCACTGTTGGCATTATCAAAATGAAGCTCGGTTTCCCTAGTGAATACCGAGGCAAAGAACCGGCTACAGTACTCGGCTTTCTCGTCATTCTCAACGACTTCTCCGCCATCTTCATTCTTAAGTACTGCGACAGGATCCTTGTTTTTTAATCTACTGTTAATATAGCGGAATAGAATTTTGGGCTTTTCTTCGGCCTGTTGGAGGATTCTTGATTCATAGTTTTTCCTGGCCTGGCGAATTGATTTTTTTACAGCATTTCTTTGGCGTCGAAATTCCTCGAGGTGTACTGGCGACCCAGTTTTCCTGAATAACTTCCATTTCCTATTCTTCTTCTTCAGTTGCCTGTTAAGGTCTCTCGTCAACCAGACAGGACGACTAGTCGTCTTGTGTACCTTGACCGGACAAAAGCGCTTAAGCAGATCTAATGCAACCCTCTTGAGTGATCTCCAATCCTCCTCCGGATCCCCCTTGAGTAGGCAGTCCCAATTCACGGTCGATAGTGCATTCTTCATTGAATTGAAATCTGCCTTCCATATGTTTGGCTGGTCCTCCGTTTTCCTCAGCCGTTGAGTATGGAGTGAGTAATCCCACATTAGCGTCGTATGATCACTCTTACCGAGCGGAGCACTTGAATGAACTTCATCTATGTAGGACGAATCCTTCGTGAAAATGAGATCCAAACAAGTAGCCCGCTGGTTTTCTCGAAATCTGGTTATGCCCTTAACGTTCTGAACTAGAGACAGGTCAAGCATGAGATCCATTAATTTGGAACTAAAGGAAGTTGACGCCGCCTCAACTGTCAGGTTGTTCCATTCAATTGCAGGGGCGTTGAAGTCACCAAGGATGAGAACCTCCTGGTGGCTAGCAGCTTCTTTCACCAGACCAAGGAGTGAGTCGTCGGCTCCACTCAGAATGTTTGGTGGCCGGTAAACGGCCAGGAATTCAAGGTTCTGTGAATTCGCCTTCTTGATCTTTAACCAGATGGACTCATTCTCCAGGGCTACAGTGTGTTCTCTTTCTACAACAGAGATTTCAGTTCTGACATACACGACAACCCCACCTCCTTGTCGGTTTTGGCGGTCTTTGCGGAAAACCTGGTATGCTGGAATCGAAATCTCCGAATCCGCGATTTCTGCTTTTAGCCATGTTTCCGTTATGGCAACTACATCAGGTTTCCGCTCCGAAAGTACTGCCTTGAGTTCATCAATTTTTGAGGGAAGACTTTGGGCATTAGTGTAAAGAAAGCTCAATTTAGACTTAGTCACCACTTTATGCAGGCGGTTGCCTCTTGCGTGAGATTGCATGCAGGGGGCTGTCGGTGCTGATGGAGACGGACTGTTTTCTATCCCGACTAGGCTGTTAGTGTTATCGGCTTTCTCCAGAGGAGTGACCTCGGGACATGGACGATCTCCCCGTTCAGAATTCGAAGATTGCTCTCGCCGAGTTCGCATCTCCTGTGGAGTTCTACTTTTAGCAATCTCCATTTCTCCCTCTCCGCGGGAGAAAAATCCCGCTGAAAAAAAACCGTCGGGTGTGAGTATCTAAGTATTGGTTTCCTGCTTAACAATAGCTGGACCTCAGCCTCACTCTTCAGAACAACCTTCAACGGTCTTGGTTGGCGTTGTTCATCTTTTGAGTCTGTTATACGGCCCATTCGGAATGCCTTTAGAACTTCGACTTTTTCCTCACCCTTTAGGAGGAATTTCAGATATTCTTTAAATAACTTTCTGTCCTCTTCTAATCTTGATTTCGGGGTATCGGAAGTACATTCTGTCATGCCTTTTACGACTATGCAGTTTATACGAGTGGTACTCACCTTCCGACTGTCATCCGCTTCTGCTTCTCTAGGGTTTGTTAGGACATATTCGCTTCGAGGTTCAGCGCTCCTGTTCGTTTTGGCCTGCGAAGGTGCCCTTTTTG
This sequence comes from Ligula intestinalis, assembly GCA_036362985.1. Classification (NCBI taxonomy): domain Eukaryota; kingdom Metazoa; phylum Platyhelminthes; class Cestoda; order Diphyllobothriidea; family Diphyllobothriidae; genus Ligula; species Ligula intestinalis. The sequence continues at coordinate 19,771 of JAYGXS010000491.1, forward strand.
TTTGGCTCGTGCTCAATCTCGGCCTACTTATATTAGCACTTGGGCTTGGTCGGCCTTTTTTGGGAGCCCGAGAGCGCTTCTTCGTTCTCTTGGAAGTCAGTGGGTTGACCGTTTCCCCTGTCCATGGCAGACTACTAACTCCGTCAAGCACCCTGGCTGCCGGATCATTTTTGTGCTTAGACACTTCGGCGAGGGATTTTGTTTCTCCGTACGTTAGGTTTCCTCGCTCAAGTTCACGCATCGCCGGTTTCTCCTCACGAGGGAGAAATAGAGAAAAAATTTTCAGCTCCTCCATCTCCACTCTAAGACTATTAACTACCTTCTCAAGGTTTGTAAATTTGTTCAAAAGGGTAAAATATGATACGGAGGTTTCATCTTCATGAGTTACATCCCTTAAACTTTTACGACTTTTAGTTCGCTTGGCAGGAGGAGATTTCAAAGAATTTCTAGATCGAGCTTCCGTAGTTAGTAACGGAATTTGGAAACCACCGGAGCATCCTGTGATGGCGAAGTGAGGTAGGTGTTTGACTTCTACGCGGGGGATCCAGGGTTCGAATCCGGGCGGTGGCGTGACTTTTCTTCCTTGTTGCGATGATGTCGGGATTTCGAATGCAGGCACTGGCGAACATTCTTTCCCGTCTTCCAAAGCTGTATAGCACATAGTTTCAATTTTTTCTGTCACAATCTTTTCACAACAGACCGTTAATGAATCAAATAATAAAGTGGATTGCTTTTTGACTGTTAATAACCGATTTTGATTGCTGTCATCCTGTGTCTTCGTGGAGGAGTTGATCAGACGCTCAACTTGGTGTTCATAAATTGAGTCTACTGAACTCGAGAGACTTCTAGCCCTTTTAGCGGGGGGGTGATTTTATCACATCAATCTTGCGACTTCTGCCCTCGAAATTGCGACTAGGGGTTTTAAACCAAATTAAATTATAGTCTACAGTTGACGCTGGTGGTGTAGTGGTAACGACTGGTACCGACGAACGACAGGTTTTGGGTTCGAGTCCCTCTCGCGCCGCAGTTTTTACAAGCTGATCTACACGTTTATTTTTGTCACCCATAATAGATCAGACTGACGATAAACGATATTAAAGCTCTGTGCAATATGTATAAAGCGTTCAACTGTATGAAAAAGGTTATTGAAACGACTCAGCCGTTTGTAGAGAGCTGGAATCCGGGAGAATTGTTGACAGAAGGCAGTGACGGAGATGATGCTCGTTTTGACTAATGTCCTGTCGTGTCTTCTGAGGGTGGAGTTATTGCGAAAGTGAATCCAATAGCTAACAACGAAAGTCCGCCAGAGGGCTAGGTGAACCGAAATCCCGAAAATAATATTTCCCACGAAGGACGAGAAATTGAAACCGCAATTTGAAGCGCACGCAAAAGGGTTATGAAAACAGTTGTAGTGTTTTAACTGCAGCCAAAGGAGAGTGCTGCTTAATTTGAGGAGTTTGTTAATATGGTAAGAGCAAATCAATTGAAATGCTGGACTCCATATTTAAATATAAATTTTGTAGTTCCTTAAGCACAACCGTAACAGGCACTGAAACTTCTGTCTACTTCAGCCCTGGCAAAATATCGGAGCCTTCCTGACGGTTGGCCAGGCAACACTCTATGACAGATTGTTTTACACGCTTAATTCACCGGAGCCAGGCACCAACCGTCAAGGCAGGAGTTTACTATCTACAGAACCGAGGTATGGGTTTGGCGGTATAACTATACAGCAGAACCTGTCACAAAAGAGCGAGTGGTATGTAACGGTCTGGTGTGTTCACGTTGTGAGCTCCTGGGCAAAGCGGAATTTATTGTTCCTCTACTAGAGTGGCGAAACACATACACGCATCAGCGATAGGTATTTATTTAGATGCTTAAGCTGCAAGCGGTAGAAGTCCTTGCACTTCAAGTAGATGTTCTTGGACAGCTGATTGAGCTTGAGTTTACTGACAAATATGTGCCTTGCGTTTATCGTCGAGAAGACTGTGAAGGAGACAACATCTGTCTCGGCCTGTCCCATGTTTCAGTGTTATCCTGATACGTCATACGCAGAAATGTTTGCCCCAACTTCTTGTTGAGCGAAGCTGGGACTGTTAGAGCTCTGGGCATGGAAGTGCAAGAAGACGGGAAGATGATAGATTTTCCCAAAAACAAACGTTGCCGACGAAAAAGACACGAGCGGTTGTTGCGTGCGTATTATATGTCCCAGAGGAGGGCGATTTGTAAATAAGTCGATGATCGCTCCTAATGTACTCTAAAGAGGCGTGTGGCGACAAGAAGCATTCGTATAACAGAGGCCTGGAAATCTACAGCAGCTTGCTAAAGCTGGAGTCCGGTTACTTCAACGTTAATCATTCCAAAAATCTCGTTGATCCGGAAACCGGGAAGGACATAAATGATATTGAAGCATATTGGAGTTGCCTAAGGGGAGAGCTTCAATGATGTGGGTTGGTCCCCGGACGAAAGATCTGGTCACACATAGAGGCAGTGCAATATCATCTGTGATTTAATAAAAATAATAATAATAATAATAATTTGTATATTTAAGGCCCAAGGGGCCCTGTCGTTACAAACTTAGTGCTATCGTGAAAATAAAAATAATAATGATAAGCAGTGAACTCTTATAAAATAATTGTCATCGGCAGTAAAACACTCCTAAATCGGTGGATGAGTTCAGCGGGCCACCGAGTTCCAAAAAACTGTAGGGGGAAAAACTGCCTAAATAGGTAAAAGGGTTTGATGTGGTTAGTTTGGGACCTGATGTTGAGCGTTCGGGACTTTTATGGTCATGGGAAAAAAAGTATATCGTTGACGGGGTCATCCGGGACAACAGGAGAAGGCAGTAGAAGTCAAGGCAACATCATCGAGTTGTGACCCACTAGATTCCAGAGCCAATCGCGAAGACCACAGCGAAGGTTGCAAAAACGGAGAAGAATTCGCAGCCCTTGGTAGTGATGCTTGACTCTGCAGAGGGAAATGTTTACATATTTAGAAACCATTTTAGTATCCTGGGAAGAGCTTCAAATGCCAGGAGGACCCTTTTCAAAATCTACAACTTGCGTGTTTGGAAAGGAAATAGACAGTAACGACTTTATTTCCTCTAAATTTAAATGCTTATATAATTTGCCTTTAAAAATCGACAGTGTAGAATACAGTCTAATATCGAGAGGAAGGTTGTTCCAAATAAAAGCATATTTGGAAGTAAAAAAGCGAGAACGGTTAGATGTGGAGCTACGAGGTGGTAAAATTATCATGGAAGAGTTACGAGTGGCGTAAGGTCGGTCTGCTGGAAGGAGAGCGTTAATTTGTGGGAGATTAGGACTATTGTTAACGCGAAACAGAAAGCATAGACCAGCTTTGAGTCTTCTTATCCAAAGAAATTTAATGTTTGTTTATTGACATCTATCTGTATAACACATACCAGACCCAGAAACAGAAAATATTTTACGAGTGAAAACTCGCTGAACCTTTTCAATCTTACTACGGTCATGCTGGGTCATGAGGCCAAAAAGCGGGCAGCAGTATTCTAGTATAGGAAGAACAAACATGCGGTATAGTTTTAACTTCATTTCTGGAAGGAAAAAGTTATGCGATATAAACCCACATATCTGTGCGGCCTTGGCAGAAATTCGATTTGCATTAGGTGATAATGTAAGTTTATTCGTGTAAGTAAGACCCAAATCCTTTATCGTAGATCTTTCTAACAGTGGACTATTTTGGAAGATAATGGGTCCAGGAAGCCTTGCGGGACCAAAACTCAAGAAACTACATTTGGATGGAGAAAACTCCATCTGCCATGTAGCGCTCCAACTTGAGAGAGTACGCAAGTCTGCGTTAACTTTATCAACACGAGTACTGGCCGTGTCCTTAGAAAATGAGTAAATACACTTAAGGTCATCAGCATAAATGAAATTTTCCGAATTATTTAGCACCGTTGAAATTTCATTTATGGAAAGAATGAAAAGGAGGGGACCTAAAACAGTGTTTTGTAATACACCACTCGTGATCGTCTGAAGCATCGAGTAGCTATTGCCTACTAAGACCTTCTGGCTGCGGTTAGACAGGTAGGAGGCAATGAAATCGAGGAGGGGAGGCCTGATGCCTAGGGCTTCCAGTTTCACTAAAAGGCGCCTATGAGGCACCTTGTCAAAAGCTTTACTAAGGTCAAAGTAAATCACGATGACTGATTGCTGTTCATTACGAAGTGAAGTAACCAGGTTAATTAATGCCAAATGACTGGTTTCGCATGATCTTCCGGGTATAAATCCATGCTGTGAGGTGCTTAATAGTTTATTTTCTACACAAAAATCGAGAATTTGATTAAATATGATCTTTTCCAGAAGTTTGGCTAGGGCCGGGGTTTTATGAACACCTCGGTAGTTGTTTACGTCCGAACGATATCCTAACTTGAAGACTGGAAGAATAATAGATGTCTTCCATGAGTCAGGAAAGAAACCGTTTAGAATATAAGCTGAGAATAGATAACTCAGCAATCGGGGGAAACTGAATACTCTCTTGATAAGTGAATTTGGAAGGCCGTCAGTTCCCGAGGAGTGCGGGATTTTTAGACGGATAATGTGCTTACGAATTACTTCTATGGAGAAATCTATGGTACTGATAGTATTGACTGAACATGGCTTAAACGACGGGACCGGTTCAGATTCCGTCGTCAGGTGTTTTGCAAAGAACGCATTGAACAGTTCAGCCTTCTCAGACTCATCTTGCACAAAGTTTTTATCTTCATTCAGTAAGGGGGGATTTCGTGACCTCGTTTAGCGGAGGACCGACGGCGGAACAGTTGGGCAATCGATTTTGCAGAGTTTAACTCGCTGAGTGCGCAAGATTCCCTATGTTTGTCACGTGTAAGACGAATCTTAGACGCTAATTCGAAAATCTCTGCGATTCTAAGGTGCACCGATAATGAACTAGAAGACTGGTCTTTCAACTGTCTTTGCAATTTCTTCAGTCTAGACATAAGAAAATGGGGAACGGTGGGGTCCGAATTATAAGGCTTAACAATTTTGATCGGCACAAATTCCAAAATGCTATTTGAAATTGCCGTCATTAAGTCACCGAGAATTTTTGCACTGTTCGTGGAGGAAAGCTCCTGCCAGTCTAGTGAGTCCATAAAGTTGTTAATTAAATTAATAATTTGGCTTCCGAAAGTACGCAATACCTGCGGTAGGAGACATTTTCTGTAGGCACTAACTTCACCACTTAGGTAAGAATAGTGGACACGTGGGAGTTTTTTCAATGCCTTCTTCTTTCTTCTAGAAAGTGCACATATAGCTTTTAAAGGACAAATCGCCTATAAATGTGAAAGACTCTGTCCACCATCTCAGCTGCTATTAAATTTTTTTACTGTATATCTTGCTGCTCACGAATAACGCCAATTGGCATCTTGTAATTGTTTTCCTTACTGCTTACTTTGTTTCGATAAGGCCGTCTAGGCTCTTAAGAGATAAAAAAGTATTCATCCAAATTTAAAATTGATTACAAGCTATCATAAAATCAACGTTAATATAACATACATTTGAGTTGACCCAAGTGTGAAAAACTCTAGGCGTTTGGCGGGATT
>JAYGXS010000492.1:3613-25341 GCA_036362985.1 Ligula intestinalis
CCCCCCCTCCCCCCCCCCCCCCCCCCCCTGCAATCCAGTGTTCAAGCCTATCAGACATCTAGGACAGGAATCGGGCTCATTCGTTGGTGCGGCGTGTCTAGGTGTACCAACACACTCCTTTCTCCTCACCTATCCAATACTTGTCACTAGGACACAAGATACTTGGATATGTTCCCATGTAAACAAAGCTGTCTGACGAAGCACACCTTGGTACAGACCCTTGCCTCGCCGGCGACCCGACCTGATTGCGGTGCTCTGAGTACACTGACTACACAGACGCTACAGATGCAATAGTTCGAAACTTAAAAGGTCAATGAAAACCTGACGCCCAAGGCTGCTGGATCAACTCGTTTTGACATAAGCAGTGAATTTTGGCTTTAGTGACGTTCCGGTAGGCTAAAAATGGATCTACTGGTCACTTTGGTCATTGGCTGCTCTACGTTCGGCTCAGGTGGACTTTGCTTTTGCACCCGTCAAACTCCTTACCCTCACAGCTGCTGTTATTGGCCCACGGTTCCTACTTTTTGAACGGTGCGGGACCGTGCCAATCAACTATTCACTCGCTCAAACAAATATGGCGGCACGGTCTGCATCCTACCGTTTAAGCCATTTCCCCGGCTTCCTTACGGTTCCTCTATATACCCCACCCGTTAAACCCATTTTCCACGATTTCCGTAGTATATTAACTCTCCGTACGGTTTTTACACCAACCTTGCGCATTAGGTTTCCATTCAAAGACAATGCGACATGCAAGTCATCGGTTTTTACGGCTCGACAAAGGAAAATTGCCGTAACAGATAGCCCCGGTTTTTGTCTTACGGGGCCGGTAGTGATAGTGGTTTTGAGGGTGGGACATATCAGGCAAAGGAATAGGTAATTAAAATAGAAGAGCGAATAAAAAGTAGCAAATTATAGAATGATTATTTAGGCTTACTATAACGAAATCAGTAGATAGTTATGTATAGCAAACTACAGTTTCTTACAAGGAACCGTTGCCGACAGCTCAACTACATAGCCTGGTTTACCACAGGTAACGTGTTGAGATTATTTACCTGTAAAACAGTACTATTGTGTTGAGGAGACGCCGGAGTGCACAGCGGAGACTCGGGATTTCTCTGTAGACCCCCTCTGATCTCCGCAGCGATGCCCGGAGTGCGTTCCGGGGTGCTAGGTGAGAGAAAGAATGTTGTGAGCGTACGCCGTGTCGCTGTGGCAGAAGACGGTGTCTTGGGGCAAACACTGGGGGTTTCAGTTTCAGTGGAGGAATGGCGCACAAGACGCGGTGTTTTCGGAGAAGACAGCGAGGAAGAAGACGGCTGGCCCAACATGGCAGCGGCCTCAGATACGAGGAAAAGTCGTGTCCACTTGAAGGCAGCGCGCCCCTGGACAGAGCCACCGGAACTAGCGGGCTAGTATAAATAGCAAGGATCCCTTGTAAGAGGCGACATCACTAGGGGGTGGGAGGCTTATATGGTACAGACAAAGAGGGCTGATAAGGAGCAATTCGGGAAGGCCGCGCATGCCTTTGGGGACCAAGAGGATTGGCATAAACCAATCCAATTGGCGTCTTCAAACAAAGTGGCTCCTTCCACTGGTAGTACCGCCGGCAAAAACAAGGGAGACTGGAATGGCCATTTCTGGCTCACTAGCCGTCAGTAGTGTCAACATCCCCTGACAAAAACCGGCAAGACAACGAACTCGTGGCTCAATGGTAAGTGTTTTGCTCTGATCGAAAAGGTCGCAAGTTCGAGGCTCGGGATGGACGCCATTTGAGTCTTGGTATGACTGTCTGACGAGGGCGGTAGCTAATGAGTTAGAAATGGTCATTCCAGTCCCTTTTGCCGACAATACTAGCTGGCTGCTTCAAGACTGAAATTGCTAGCAAAAGTGAAAAGACGAATTCCAGGAAGGAGTTGAGAGGACGTAATCATTAGAATAAGAAGTGTATTGGCTTGTGAGATACGATGTGCTCCGGTCAGATAATAGGCGATGTAACGTATCCCAACATTTATAAGCTAGTAGATAAGGCGTGAAATGCCAGATTGTTTTGAATGATTAAATAAGGTTAGAAGGAGTATAATATGAGGAATGAGTAAGGAACTCCCAGACCATTTCAGTCCAGCCATGAATGGACCGGAGTCCAGAGGCGCAGTCCGGCAAGTAGATCACAGGGTCTGGAGGTCTGCAACCGAACAGTAGATCGTCGGTTCCGGAAGTGACTGAGCGTAAACAACTCTCCCTACACTGGCCTTGAGAAGTGGGTGGCCAGTGAGCCAGAGAATGACCTTGAAAGGTTTGTCCCCGCAGCGTTCAAGGGAAGCATGGCTTAGAAATACAAGGTCGCTACAAGCTAGAGGTTTCACATTCGCAATCGTCGCGCCCAACAAGACCACCGGCAATTATCCTGATAGCAAAACGCTAGCGCTATCGCGCTACCCTGCGTGCACGTGATTAACCCCCCCTTCCCACTTGCACTTGTCACAGGGTGTCAAGACTTTGTCTGCATTGATTAGATCAAACTTGGCCCAGATTTCGAACGTGGGATGCTTGCGCCAGCTACAACAAAAACCGAAAAAAAACATCCTAAATCAATGCACTCCCTTGCGCGGCGGAACACGTTCAGCCTTTGAGACCCAGGGCGAGCGTATCGATTAGGCGACGCCAGGCGTGCACTCACGCATGACATGAAGGGGGGGAGAGGATGAGTGCACGGTATGTTGGCGCTGTGGGTTGACTTGAGGGGGGAATGGCATCCCCCCTGACACAGGGGGTGACGCCGGCCAGGTACGCTTCTCGCATGCGCAGCTGCGCCTGGGTGCGCGTGTGCAGGGACAGAATAGCGCGACGGCGCTAGGCGACTTCGCGCGGCGCTAGCGTTTTGCTATCAAAGGAGAAGGCAGGACCTACTAGCCATGGGTGATCACATGGCAAGCACAAAATGTGTTATAGTCCAGTTTATTTTGACCCGAATAGTAGGCAGAAGGCAACGGAGCGGTTCTGATAAGCGATGGCTGTATTCAACAGTACACAAAGACTGTGTGGCGTGAGGGGTCTGCTGAGTCGTCGGTCTCGGAGTCGTAATTTAGCTTGTCCACTCCGGCATATTAATATGGCTCCGGTCTTTCCAGAATATTCCTAGCATATAGTATTCGAGCAGACATTCTATACTCATCTCGACTACGACTATGTGGGTGGTCGTCTGGTTTGTACGACGCACGGCGCGGGCGGCATGCATGTAGGCGTGACGCACCGGGGGAGCCTGGACTGCGGCCCGACTGCCGTGAATGCACGGGGCTCCAGCCTCCGTAACACCTCCCGCTTTTAGAAATCAGGCCTCATTCTTCTTCCTTCTTGGGTCGACGATGAGGTGTTACGTCAGTTGTAATTTTCATAACATTTTCGAATGGGCAGTGGTGATGATTTTTTATCTGCCAGGACTGCGGGCATGACGCAGTTCAGGAGCCCCCACCAGAAAAGGCCTTCGATAGAACTGTAGCTGTGATGCGTAGCGCTTTAAACAAAGAACCAATACAGTTTTGGTACAAAAAGACGCCAAAACAAGAGTCGCAAAGATCTCAAATGGGGGACGGCGCAGGTGGCTGGCGCGGCCAACACTCCAAGACGCGTACCAACAGCACATATTGCTAGGTAGGCTCCCGCATGCACTGGAACGCATCCTACACATACCAAGACACACACACAGTAGTTGTGGCATCCGCAGATACCTTCGCTGCTATTCCTCATCCATTTTCTCCATTTTCATAAGCGGTGATTCGTTTGGAGAAATGACAGACCAGCCGCTACCCTTATAAGGCCCTTTTGCATAGCCCTGAAGTAGCTACAAGGAAACAGATTATGGGTTGGGCTTTCGTGTGTGGCCGCCTGAAAATGAAGTCCCCCGACCATTTTTCGAACAGATTTCGCGACAAGAGGGGGGGTAGCAATATATGGCGGGGCCACCAAATGTTTAACCCCCCCCCTGTTCCAGTTTCTTACGGAAATCACGGTTAAAGGTCTAATGTTTGAGTAAGGAGTAGGTAGTGCATGTTTAATGCGTGGAAAGTGAACAATAGAAAATAAACTAAAGCCACTTGCAATTGTTTTAGTCAGCTCCATAAATGTGTGAAAAGTATCAGGAGAGAATAAAATCAACCAACATAAAACCATACTGGTTCAGAAAATGATGCCTACTGACCAATAAGAATATTAGACAACTCTTATTGGTTAACATAATGAAGGAGATGGTAGGATAGGCCGGAATTCGACCACATGAAAATCTGCAAGTACGTGGTCATTATCAACACGAACCCTTAAAGGGCCTCCTTGTGGATCTCTGCCAAAAGAGGGAATAATAGAGGAGAGGTAAATCAGGGGCTTTGGGGTGCGAGAAGATTTCACAAATAGAACGAAATCAAAGACGTTTTTAATTGCTGTATTTAAATAAAAATGCAAGTGAAAGGTTGAGGAAAGGCTTCAAACCAAGAAAACTATTAGAGAAGCTCCTATTGGTTAACAAATGGAAGCCTATAGAGCAAGGAAACTAATAAAGCAAGCCCCATTACCATTGCGCGGTCTCGCAACTCGTATTGGTGAATAAGGGAAGCCTAGAGACCAAGGAAAGTATCAAAGTATCAGGTAAGTATAAGGTGTCCTCACGAGAAAACCCTATCTGATTATGTAAGGGAGATGAAATAGAATTCTTACCCTGTTTGGGGTGGCAACCAGTTCCTGCTGATCGGCGGAAGACTGTCGTTCAAACAGCAGGCGCAGTCGGCCAATCAGCGCCAACTTCGCCTTTTTGACAGCTGTCATTGGCCACCTGGAAGCAGCCCCGCTTCGGGCAGATGGCAACTGTGGCGGTGGTTTTGCAAAAGTCCTTGCGGCGACTGTGAGGCAAGCCTCAATGGCCTGCAGGGCGGCGGAAGACGACATGGAACTGGTGGCACTACAGCTGGCTGACATTGCACAGGAGGCCCCGCTTTCATCTTCCGCCGAAAAACCGGACAGGGCGTCCTGGCAGCCGCGGATAGTATCGGCCAGGTGGTTCAAGGCCGCAGCATAAGGCACTAATCGTCCGTCCTCTTTTACCGTCGAGGTCGCTGCGGATTCTGTCATGCAGGCGGGGAAGGAGAGTACTACCTGAAGAGGAAAAGGATGGGGGGGGGGCAGGGCTGTGATTAAATAAGTTTACCTGCCTCAAGTCGGCCTAGGGAGTGAAACAGAGCGGGCAAGCGAAAGTACAGCCCAACTCTGTCAGTAGACAGGGTAAGGTAAGATGTCCTTTAGACTGGGAGTCGCGCCAACAAAGTAGGATGAATATTGAGCCAGCTGTTTCAACATGGTACTTCAGTTTTCGGCAAAAGTACTCTGTAGTGTATCTTGGGTACTTTAAACGCCAGTCTTCTGTCTTACGAGACTGGTAGGAATGGGGGTTTTTTGGGTGGGGAAAAGGGATGGAGGAGAAAGGGACTTGATAAAAATAAGGCGGAAATTCGCGCTGGATTATAGTGAAAGTAGACCCGCGCAGAATCTACCCCCTTTTCGCCACTCCTGCACCTATGCCCGGTGTCAAAACGAAGCCAAGAAGACCGGAGATGGGGGAGGACGCAGGTGGCTAGCGCGGCCGAGGCCAACTTTATGCGTGCCGCAACAGCGCCCTAGGCTCCCGCTTACGCGGGAGTGCTATAAAGGTCACATCGAGAAGCCATTGCAGCCAGACTCTCGGCCCGCCAGTCATACACTCCACGAAACAAGACACACTAGACTGAGGGCGCGGTCCAGTTGACAACCGCCCAAGCCCTCCTATGATAGCTTAAAGCGCCAGCATCAGGCCACCGTCTGAGGTGGACTCCTACCTGCATAATAGGCATAACAAAGACATCTACAACGAATGTTTACAACTATAAATTTTCAAAGAGCAGAGTGGGTTAGGCAATTTGTTAGAAGAATAAATCTGTGAACGTAGGTATACATCTTTAACGCTAGTCAGATATGGGAGGAGTGTTCAAGTACAAGTTCAGATGCAGAAAATCCGCCGAAATCGGCGCACATAAGTGTAATTTTAGAAAAACCGGATCCCCGCCTACCTGACCCGGAAGAATACCCGTTTTTGTAGCCACGCGGCGGAGAGTGGAGAAGAACGATCTTCCAAAGCCCCGAAATGGTCTGTTAATGATCAGCGCCAGGTCAAGAGTATTCTTCACGTTTACAGCAACGCTCAGGTATGCCAGCAGGGTGCGCTGTATCTGATCCATCTAGGAGGAGGCGCAGGAAGCAGGAGTATAAAAGCGTTAGACCCCCTTTGAAGGCACACATATAAACACTCAGATTGAATTACCGGTAGAAAAGACTCGCGCGTCATTTGGCATTGCTGTAGATGGAAAAAGGGTAGTTCGGTCGAGGTGGGGAAGCATTCAAATTTCAGGGAGGAGGAGGAGATACCTGCCTCGATAAGAAGGGACACAACCAGCCACTAAAGGGATACAATAAGAGGAAAACTGAACGGCCTACTTCAAACCACGAGAGTGAGGGCGAAGTCACTACGTAGGTGGCTCCGAAGATGGCTTCCTTGAGGGCGGCGTCGGAAGCGAATTCCTGAAGCAGACTGTAAAGCAAGTGCACACGATCAATCAAGTTGCAGGAGCGCATAAACTGCGCAACATCCTGCTGAAGGGACGAATCTTCTGCAGGCGTTCCAGTCAGTCCAAGACGTCGCCGACACAGCTCCAGCCAGATGTGATGAACAAGGAAAGAGGGTACCTACACAGAGGTTGGAACCGTGAAGTAGACGAACCTTGCCACTTGAGTGACCGTCGGATAGAACCAGTTGAAGAATGGCCTCCTCATCGTGCGGGCTAATGAGAGTTTCGAAGGGATTCGTGTCCAGAGAGAAAGAGGTATAAAGATGATACAGAAATTCCAGTAGGCTTTGACTGGCGCATCCAGTGGTCGGTGAAGCTGAGTGATCAGTCAGCACAATTACGCTGGCGGGAGTCATCGAAATCAATGCTGGAGGGCATTCAACAGATATACTATGGTAACAAGAAGAAAAAGATGTGAACGAGTAAGCATTGGAGACTATTAGACGAAGGTTGAGTACACAAGCATGGTGAATTAAACGCACGAACATGTACGATTCACAAGCGGAGACCAAGGTAAGGACTCAGAACGTCTATAGAAGGAGTATTTGCACTTGGAACGAGTGCAGGCGAGGGCTACGAATCTTGGTCATCTGCCTTACTAAGACAGATTGACTGAATCTAATTTATTTCTTCCCAATTACAGGCAACTACCTACCGATTTTCAGAGGCTGTGAGTGCGCCCTAGAATTTGATGAAATTTTCGAATTGGCTCGGAGGATCATCTGCGGGGTCATCCCTTTAAACCGGCCTATATGGACGTTCGACAGAACGCCTTCCCGCAGAGGGTCATTGGAGCATGGAAAGCACTCTCTGACGAGGTGATCGTTTCAGAAAGTGTTCAGACACTTAAAGGCAAAGTGGATTCTCATTTGCTGAGAAACTGTGATACAAATAATGAGCATTTTGTCAGTAGCGGTGGTTTTAAACTGGCTCACATGTCTCGCTGATGTCAACTCTACATTTGTCTTGTCTATTACTGCTAAAGTCGGACTCTTGCCATTTTCGGATAGGAATATGGAGCTCAAGGGTGTAAGCCTTCTTCCCTTAACGAAGTGACTTAAATAACATCTTGACAGGTGGCGTACGTCATGGAAAATTGATCGAAAGTCCTAAATGCGATTTCATTTACAAAGGAGGAGCTCGCATACTGATTATGGTGCTGCATATTTTTACCACCATTTAGTAACGCCAAGATTACAGTTTTCGAATGCGCGTTGCCTTCAGATGCTGAAAAACGATTACTCAAGTGAAATAACGCGATACATTGATATTCAGTGTCCTTATAAATATAAGCATGTATAGCATAAACATAAAAGAACTATTTTTTCATGCACTCGCTATATTTTTTTGCTACATTACATTGTTTTTGCAAGTTTTTAATGACAAAAGGCTTTTTACTTTTAAAGTTTAACGAATCCTAAATAATTTCAAGTAAGATTTGCCATTTCACTTGCACCTTTGGTATTCAAACTTCAACTTGTTGGTTTTCTACTCAATGACAGTAATTTACTCCTACGCGCTGCTCAGGAAACAAATAATACTTTTTGCATAAACACTACGCGGTTTAAAAATATCAGAATTTAAAAAATGTTAGCACAAGTTATTGAGGAGTCTTGTATCACCCTCATCGTTCCATTGTCTCCGCTTTAACGTGCCGAACCTTCTCATGCTCTGCATGGACTCTTCAAATCTGGAATACGGGCCTCCCTAGAAGTTCTACACCGAAAGATTCGCCTGACCTGGCGAAGACAAGGATGTTAAAGCTTGCACATACGCGTGTTTGAGTTTTCAGCGAAAAAAAGTACGGTACCACAAAAAATCTGCGCGGAGCGCCTTCCCCAACTACGATATACAATTTATCCAGATGTCCTAGGGTCCCTTCCCTATCCAATGGCTACACGCACCTTAAGGGTGTCGATCGGTACCGTCGTTGTGCTAAAGCAATTCTTTTTCCAATGTGGGACGTTGATAATATTGTGAAAGCACGCATCCGTCGTTGCATCGTCATTTTTAATGCTCTATCGACGCTAAAAACTCGCCAAATAGCCTAGCTTGAAATGGCACTCACTCAGAACCTCTTTACCTTGGCTGCTCAAGAAATCAAAAGACGACTTATCACGCAGCGGCCAACACCCTGGTCGCACGCTTTCATTGCGAACTAAAATCGCTCTGCGTGCTTACTTGGTGCACCCTCTACTGCAACGCACACAAGCCAGGCGGCAAAACGTTGACTGAAATTTAAATAAGAGCAGATTTTTTTGTGTTGTTTCTATATAATAAAGTTCTTAAAATGAGCGACAAGGCTTCTGTGTAAGGAATATTTAACAATGGGCGGGGTTAAATCTGTAGGTAAGGGTACCTTTTGCTATATAGCACCGTATCGCAATCGTTCCCATTGCGACCAAATCTGATTTTAATCGGATATACCTATCGCGACTTTTCCACAGCTGCTGGCTGTCGGCTCGCTACGAATTTGCTATTAGGGCCTTAATAGCATGGTCAGCATGCCAATCTTCACCGCACGCACGCACGCACAGAAGACAACCATGTGGAACATCTCTGGTTGTCGGTCAAAACCACTACTAGTGCAACTACAACCGTGGGTGTTATATACCGGAGTCTTCAAGCTAACGGTATCAGCGGGTTGACTACAGTCAAGAAGTATGCCAGAAGGTCGCGGGTCTGCATTGTTGGTGACTTTAATTGCCCACATATCAACTAGTCTCATTCAATTCTAGAAGGCTCTGCCTCTGAAACGGAGATCGCGTTGCTAGAAATGGTAAACGAAGCTTGTCTCGTGCAACATGTTGCCCAGCCTATGCGGATAGCTGATTCGGGTATGGCCTCATGTCTGGACTTGATATTCACAAATGGCCACACAAAAGTATCGGATGTAAGAGTCTCTGCACCCCTTGGCACCAGTTATCATGCTACTGTCTTAGCAGTACTCCACATAACCGGATCACCGTCAATGCGTAGATGCTACAAGCCGGCATATCGGAAGACTAATTATGAGGAAATAAGCAGAGCGCTATGAACCTATCCTAAGAACCGAGTAGCTCTGCCAATGTCGAAGAATGTTGGAACTTGATCCGTGGAGATATTGAACGGCTCTGTACCGACTTTATCCCCCTGAAACTCTGTGGATGGGAGCATGTCGCCCGCCATGGACTGATGGCGAGACAAGACGCAAGTTGAAGACCAGGAAACGTGCCTACAAGGCCCTCATAATCTTGAGAACAACCGAAGAGAAAGCGACATACAAAGCAATCAGATATGAATGCAAGCGTATAATGAGGTCAAAGAAAGAACGTACAAAGAAGATCTGGTGCAGAACGTTGACACCCAGCCAAATCGATTTTATTCATTCCTGAAAAGAAAAAGTCGTGCAACCCCGGGCATTCAAAGTCTCCACAATACAGATGGTGTGGTCCAAACAGATGAATTATGTATGGCTGAACTCTTAGCTGAACAATACTCCACTGTCTACTTGTCACCAACGCCCGACAATTAAGTTTTCGCATCCCTGATCGAACTGAAAGCGGCATAATAATTGCCACTGAAGATGTGGAGAATGTACTATGTATATTGATTCCTACTAAGGCCGCTGGACCCGATAATCTGAATTCGAGGGTTATTCGCGAGCTTTCTTATATAATCGCACCGAGCATCAGAGAACTGTTTCTTTGTACGCCAGCCACTGCCACGGTACCAGGTGACTGGAAGCAGAGTCTGATAATTCCGAGGTACAAAGGTGGGGACCGTTTTCTACCCAGAGAACTATCGACCAGTCAGCCTGACTTCAGTGTTTGTGAAAATGCTGGAAAACATTAGCTGCCGCGAAATCGATGCCCACATTGGGACAACCAAAATCTTGCCGATAGAACAACACGGCTTTGTCAAAGGAAAATCGTGCACCACTAACCTCATGGTGGCACGTGAAGCTTCGTGCGAAGCGAAAGAAAAACGACTACCGGTAAATGTGGCCTTAATGGACCCCAACAAGGCCTTTGACAAAGTCGATCACGTGCTCCTACTGACCAAGTTCATGCTTGAGGAAGAAGGAAGGTCGAGCACCGGATCAAGTGGTTTATTATTCCGAGCTTTCGGTCTCTTGCGGGAGTCTATCGTTAGCGATAAAAGCGTGCATGAAAAGCAAGCGACAAACAATTTTGGCGCGACGCGCTTCACCAGGCTCAGTAATACGCCCATTCCGAGAGCTGTAGTCAAATGGATAAAAGGGTACCTATTCGGTAGACTATGCCGGGTCAAGGCCGGTGAGGGTGTTCTTCTGCGTACGAGGCTCGTAGTGGCGTACCCCAAGAACCGGTGCTGGGCCCCAGACCATTTTCCATATATGTTGCGGACATCCCATCAAGACTTTCTTCCCCATGCTTTCCGTTTGCAGACGACCTCAGGGTATGGCGTATTATAAGCAGCCCCGAAGACAAAATAACTTTCCAAAATGATCTTAATATGCTACACGAATGGTCATTAGAGATCAAAATACCGGTCAACGTGAACAAATCACACTTGCTGATAATTAGAAGAAACCGGGATTACCCACCCCATACAATGGGCAACATGACACTGACCGCTGTTAGGAGTACTCGCGACTTGCGCATTATCATTCAAGACGACCTCAAAACCCGAGAACAATCAGCTCTGGCGAGACGCAAGGGTCTGGCACTACTTTGGATGATAAAAAGAGCATTCACGTTTTGGTCCATGCAGTTATTCCGTAAGCTAATGGTCACATTCATCCGCCAGATCATGGAGTATGGATTGACCGCTTGGTCCCTCTGCACGGAGGGCGAGATGACCGATGTCGAATATGTGCAACAGCTGGGGTCAAGAATGGTGCCCGAGGTGAGGAGGCTGATATATTCGGAGCGCTGTAAAACACTGGACCTATTTACCCTCGAATTTCGACGCCCCAGTGTCGACCAAATCATGATATACAAAGTGATCGTTTGCGGTGACATCCCCGAGATAGCACAGTACTTCAAACTGGCCGTTGATGTCTACGCGCGGACACTGCTTCAAACTGGTGGTACAACGAACAGATGGCCTCCCACACATCTATCGACTTTCAAGGCGCGCCATGTATGCATGGAACAATCTCTCTCCCATCCCTCCCCCCGATGTTGTTGCTGCCGACAGTGTAACAACCCAAGAGACGGAATGATTGCTTTAGTACACCAAGCTAGGCACTTTTGACGCGAACCCAGGATGGAGGTGATGTGATCAAATGTCTGCGAAGATGCCGGTGCCCGTCCCCCTTCACAACCGCCGACTCCCCACCCCACAACTCGTCGCCGTCGTACTCGTATCGTTTCCCCTCGCATTATGTCAGCACTCCCTCGTCCCTCCCCTGCAGTTGCCCCCAGCGCTGCGCTCCCCACCGGTGATTGAACGAACACCCCCCACTCCAGATGGGACACTTATCCGTGTAACACATTTCCTTACTGTACATTATATATCATCCGTGTACGTATACATTTATATCGAGTAGAGTAGATTCTGTTCATTCCTTCTATATTTTGTCATAACCTTTCCGTTCGTATGCTTGGTCTGGCGTTTATCAACTCTTTTCACCGCTACCAATGACCGAAACATCTTCAGGTCTCTTATCATTCCGTGTGTATGCCAACCTCGACATCCTCGGCTCGTTAGAATAGTTGCCGGATTCAAGAAAAAATACGACGCCTTATTTGAACACCGATCTGTACCGTTCAAGGTAATGCCCTTGCCTTGGCGGAGGGATTGGTCTAACCTGAATAAGGAGTTTCCACGGATCCGTTCCCTACCCCTATTTATGACACATGAAACATAACACGCAGCGGGCAACAACAAGAATTACGCATGCCTTCTGGGTATAGAAATTTTCCTCGAAAATGCTTCCAGCATGCATGCGCTAGATACAGGGACTAAAAACCTAGACGGCCACAATTTAAGGTCGATTATTCGAGGCAGCGGCAGATCTGCCGCTGTCAATCCCACAACCAAAATATACAAACTAGACTCCGCACTGCCGCATGAGCCAAACCTGTAATTTTATTTCTCGCAAACTTTAAAGAAAATTGAACAAGTGCAGTTCGACTTTTTCAATGCGCTCTACTCACGGGCATTTTCATTATCTCCATTCTGACTCCAGTCAAACCGAATAACGCGCGGTACTATAGATTCAGCGTTTCTGGTACACACAAACAATTACCAAATTTCATGCCGCATGTATTACATAATCCTCTTTCGCGTTTTATGGTTATGTACATTCAAATTAATTTGCCACGGGTTTTGTGGTGTGCAAAATTAGTTTGCAAGCAAACTGAGCGGGATCTAATTTTATTTGACAGGGAAGTGGTAGGCAAAAGCCATCCAGTAAAATGCCACACTCGAATGCTCCAAAATGTGCGCTTCATACGGGTGCTGCCCAATTTTGACGCATTGCTCATGCAATCCATGAAGCACCTCTATTTGACTCGGCACCTGTCCAAACAAGGCAATGCAACCGATTTAATTTGTCTGCCGTGACTCACTTGCGCGTGAAACACTCATCCTTTAACGGATGCAAATCTGTGCACACACTAGTACATATCTGCCCTTATTTATTATAGCCAATCACTTTTAAGGCTGACACACACAAACCCTTTTGTTGTAGGCAGTGTTATAACTGCCATATTCACGCACATTTGATGCCGCCCCTCTCGGGTGCGGATGTATTCTCCATCAATGTATTTTCCACTTGCTCTTTCCTCCTACAAGGCGTCTCACACGGAACCGGATCTGGAGTTCGCATAACGCAAGGGTCTTCCTTGTTTATTTATGCTGCTACGATATATCCACAAGTTCGGGACAGAACCCGCACACTTCTGGCTTTTACGGCATATTTCTTGAAAGTAATGTGCCTGTGTTAAACTGATGCCTAGCACATGAGCGTTCGTCGGTGAGCTATCAAACGAAGGCATATATTTGGGTTATCAAGGCCAGTGGTACAAGATAATCTTACTTCCATCTCCGTCGGTGGGGTAGTAGTTACTGTGTCACATTCGGTTATGCGATGCATGTGAGAACCCAAGTCAAATAATTAGCATTGTGGGCTCTTAGCTCAACTTATGCATTGTTGAAATTTATCAATTTTCAATTTTGTTTGAACTCGAAATACAACACTTTCCGGTCTGACCACGTGCTCTTTTACTAGAAACTTTCTTGCTAACAACTCTCAACAGCTCAATTTCTCTCCTCACCTGCCGCTGTTTTCTTCACCCTTCAACGACACCTTTCTCTGATGATCATTCCCGGGCTCAGGAGAATACAACAGCAATTAACAAACGAGAATTCTCTTAAATCTCACGTTTGTGAGCCAAAGAACTTAGATCCCAGTCTTCGCGAAGTCATCCTTTGGCAAGTCAATTTCTTGACAATTGCTGGCAAGGATCGTGAAGGATCTAAGTGAGTTGTATCATTTCTTAACCTTCACATTTATCCTTGTATGCAGTTTTTTAACCTTTTCCACTAGGATAACCTGGTTAATTACTCACTAGTGTTTATCTTACACCAGAAAGTTTTCGTTACGTTTTTGTTAAGACATTTTGTGTATTTGTAGTGATAAATCCTCTACAAATATGGTGACCCCGTTTATATCGTTATCCACGTCTTACTATTTATTCCATTCACACGTTTTACC
This sequence comes from Ligula intestinalis, assembly GCA_036362985.1. Taxonomy (NCBI): domain Eukaryota; kingdom Metazoa; phylum Platyhelminthes; class Cestoda; order Diphyllobothriidea; family Diphyllobothriidae; genus Ligula; species Ligula intestinalis. The sequence continues at coordinate 17,942 of JAYGXS010000492.1, forward strand.
GTTTAATTCTGCCGTTAATACGTTTTTCACCATGGGCGACGCATATCAACAATTTTACGAAGTAGTCGCAGAGGCTGCTGTTTCTAACACGTCGTGTATGCCAGCCGATCATGACTAGCATCATGCTTTTCAGATATCTGTTAAGCTACCCCGTACGAGGTTCGTGATCCAACTGTCTGATTCAAACAGATTGAGGCTGTTTTCGCCTCACCTCAGCTTACTGGCGAGCGTACGTGTTACGCGTACGTCGTGCAGTACTTACCATTTGATGTCGCTTTCGATGTTCAGGATCTCCTCGATCCTACCCCTAAATTTAAGCCCTACTCTAGCTTAAAACGTGCTATTCTCGAACGGATTGCACACTCCGCTGACACTAAGCTTCATCAGCTTCTCAACAATGTTGAGATGGGCAATTAAAACCCCTCTGCTCTGATGCGACATATGCGGCGCTTGCTTGCTCAGCGCACATTAGACGATTCTATTTTCCGTCGCATCTGAACGGATAATTTACCCCATCCAATGCCACAGGTTCCCGCTCTACTCGACGATGATGTTCCGCTGACCAAACTCGCGCAGCATGCAGACCGAATTCAACAATGTTACCGGGTACTAGTTTGTACGCTTTAAACCAAGCCTCGACCTCAGTACCTCAGCATGCCGTCTTCCAGGGTTCCGCTCCACGATCCGACCGTAAACCGGATAGTCGTACACAGCGAAAGGCCACTTAATCGTTTTTTTCCTCGTCCCCGCGGTCAAGTTCACCCTCCCAACCGATTCAAGTCGTCCCAGCCAACAGAGATGACGACCTGCAGGATCTTAAAGATACTGTCAGGTTATTTTGCTCCCAAATGAGCACAATGTGTTCTACACTGAAGCGGCTACAAACCGGTCGTCCTTCTGCAAACCGCAATCGCTCTAATTCAAAAGAGCATGAAGACGATAAAGTCTGCTGGTACCACCACACGTTCCGCCCGGATACTATTAAATGCGTCCCGCCTTGTTTTTACGCTAGACGTTCCCGTTCGGGAAACGGTGCCGCCAGTCAGCAATGGTGACGACTGGTGCTGGCCCATCGCGACAAAGTCGCCTATTTTATTTGACCGACAAGTCCACAGGGTTCCGTTTCTTGATCGACACGGGTGCCGAGGAGAGCGTTTTACCGCCCCTCGTCGTCACGATCTCCAGCCATCTCAGTTTACACTGCAGGCTGTGAACAAAACTTCTATCTCCACGTTCAGTCAACGGTCCCTAACTATAGACCTTGGGCTTAGTCGCCGCTTCCAATGGGTTTCCATCCAGGTCAACGTCCAGTCGCCTATCATTGGAGCGGATTTCCTGCCACACTTCGGCCTCACAGTTGACCTCAAACATCAATAATAATAATAATTTGTATATTTAAGGCCCAAGGGGCCCTGTCGTTACAAACTTAGTGCTATCGTGAAAATAAAAATAATAATGATAAGCAGTGAACTCTTATAAATAATTGTCATCGGCAGTAAAAAAAACTCCTAGATCGGTGGATGAGTTCAGCGGGCCACCGAGTTCAAAAAAGTTTAGGAGAAAAAACTGCCTTAATAGGTAAAAGGGTTTGATGTGGTTAGTTTGGGACCTGATGTTGAGGGTTTGGGATGTTTATGGTCATGGGAAAAAATAATATATCGTTGAGTTAGGAAGGGGTCATCCGGAAGGCAGGAGAAGGCAGTAGAAGTCAAGGCAACGTCATCGAGTTGCGACCAACCAGATTCCAGAGCCAATCGCGAAGACCACAACGAAGGTTGCAAAAACGGAGAAGAATTCGCAGCCCTTGGAAGTGATGCTTGACTCTGCAGAGGGAAATGCTAACATATTTAGAAACCATTTTAGTATCCTGGGAAGAGCTTCAAATGCCAGGAGGACCCTTTTCAAAATCTACAACTTGCGTGTTTGGAAAGGAAACAGACAGTAACGACTTTATTTCCTCTAAATTTAAATGCTTATATAATTTGCCTTTAAAAATCGACAGTGTAGAAGACAGTCTAATATCGAGAGGAAGATTGTTCCAAATAAAAGCATATTTGGAGGTAAAAAAGCGAGAACGGTTAGATGTGGAGCTATGGGGTGGTAAAATTATCATGGAAGAGTTACGAGTGGCGTAAGGTCGGTCAACTGGAAGGAGAGCGTTAATTTGTGGGAGATTAGGACTATTGTTAACGCGAAACAGAAAGCATAGACCAGCTTCGAGTCTTCTTATCCAAAGAAATTTCATGTTTGTTAATTGACATCTATCTGTATAACACATACCAGACCCAGAAACAGAAAATATTTTACGAGTGAAAACTCGCTGAACCTTTTCAATCTTACTACGGTCATGCTGGGTCATGAGGCCAGAAATTACTAGACCCTATCACTCAGCTGTTTACTGTCGGGGTAGTTTTGGCGTGAGCCTTCCGCTGGCATCCACTTGGCCGTGCCAAGCCCACCATTTTCTGACATATTGAGGGATTATTCTTCCCTCTCTTAGCCTTGTCAGTTCACGGAACATGTTTAACACGCCGTTCGCCACCATATCACTACTACCGGCAGAACAGTCCATGCTCATCCGCGTAGGCGTAATCCCGAGAAACTGCAGATCACGAAAAATGAGTTTGAGCACTTGTTGAATTTGGGGATTATCCGCCCTTCGTCCAGTCCATGGACTTCACCACTGCACGTGGTTCCCAAAAAGTCATCCGATGATTGGCGGCCATGCGGTGATTATCGCGCTCTCAATCAAGCTACAGTCCCGGACCGGTACCCGATTCCCCATATTCATGACTTTTCATATATGTTGGCTAGTAAGACGATTTTTTTTCCAAGATTGACCTCGTGCGAGCATACCACCAAATACTGGTTGCGGAGGACGACATCCATAAAACCACCGTCATGACACATTTTGGCTTGTTCGAATTCCTTTGCATGCCTTTCGGTTTGCGGAACGCGGCCCAAACATTTCAGCGTTTTGTCAATGACATTTTGCGCGGTCCCTCCTTCAGTTCGTGTACATTGACGACATCTTTGTCACAAGCTCGGCCCCTGGAGGAACACGTTGAACACTTACGCCAAGTTTTTGATCGTTTTAAACAAAATGGTCTACAGCTAAACGTCGATAAGTGTGTTTTTTGGCGTCACTTCTCTGGATCTTTTTGGCCATCATCTTGACCAACATGGGATCACACCCCTCCCAGAGAAGGTGCAAAGCGTGTTGTCGTTTGCAGCCCCGAAGTCTATAACTCAGCTCCGCTGTTTCATCGGCCTCATCAACTACTACCGGAGTTTTATACCAAATTGCGTCGCAACCCTGGCACCTTTGACGGATCTTTTTAAATCAAAGGCCAAATCGCTTCAACTTTCACCCAGTGCTCTTGAAGCATTCGAGGCAGCCAAGAAAGCACTCGCAAATGTCACCCTGCTTTATCATCTGAGCACCGATGCTAATTGACAGCTTATTCTGACCACCGATGCCTCAAAGATTGCCGTCGGTGCAGTTCTGCAGCAACAGGTCCACGGACAGTTGCAGCCGCTAGCCTTCTTTTCCCAGAAGCTTCAGCCGACGCAGACTGGCTATAGTACTTTCTCGTATGGACTTCTCGCCATTTACCTGGCCATCCGACATTTTCACCACCTGCTCGAGGGGAGAGATTTTCAGGTCCACACGGATCATAAACCTCTCACTTACGCCCTCAAAACTAAGCTGAATCGATATTCGTCGCGTAAATTACGTCACGTTGACTACATCTCTCAATTAACCTCAGACATACGCTATGTCCACGGTGATGAGAATGTCGTTGCTGATGCCTTGTCCCGTCCAGAGATCAATGCTCTTATCACCACGTTCGAACTGGCGAAGCTTGCGGAAACGCAAGCGCTTGATGAATCAATCATTGAAATGCTTGCGTCTTCTGTGCTTCGGCTGCGTGAGGCTACCCTCCCTGCAGCAGCAGGCTCTACCATGTGTGATTTTTCTACAGGTACCCCTCGTCCTGTAGTAACCCAATCATACCTTAAAGCTTTTTTCGACCACTTCCATTCGCTATCTCACCCTGGTGTTCGTTCCGGCCGCAAACTCATCGCAGTCCATTCGTCTGGCCCTAGATGAACACCAAAATCGCTATATGGACCAGGCAATGCTTAGCCTGCCAAAAGAATAAGGTCCAGCGATACACCATTTCACCCCCAGTATGTTCGCGGTTCCCGATGCCCGTTTTCAACACGTCCACATGGACTTAGTCGGACCGTTACCCCCATCTCGCGGTTTCACGCACATTCGGACCGCTGTTGATCGTTTCACACGATGGTCCATCGCCGTTCCCATCTCGGATACCTTGACAGAGAATATTGCCATGGTTTCCTAACGCACTGGATAGCCAACTTCGGTGTTCCAGCGACCCTCACCACTGACCGCGGAAGTCAGTTTACATCTGCACTCTTCCGTGAGTTCACCAAACTGCTCGGGTGCTCGCATATCACCACCACTGCTTATCACCCAGCATCAAACGGCCTCGTGGAACGCCTTCACCGTCAGATGAAGACCGCGCTGATGTCTCAACCTGCCCCACACAACTGTATTGACAACCTGCTGTTCGTCCTCCTCGGCATTCACTCGGCTGTTAAGGAAGACATTCAATGCACTACCGCCGATTTAGTTCACGGCACATCCCTTCGTTTACCTGGTGAGCTCGTGCAGTCTTCCTCCGTCGCCTCTTACGCCACGAACACCATCGTGCAACAGCTGCAGCAAGGCATGGCCACACTGCGCCCAACCCCCACGGGCTCGACACCTCGACGCGTTTTCGTGCACAACGACTTGCGCAAAACCCCATTCGTGTTTGTCTGGCATGATGCATTTAACAGGCCCCTTTGCCCACCATACGATGGTCCCTTCAAAGTGCTTGAACGGAAGGACAAATATTTCGTCATTCAAACAGCTGATGCCACTGATACAGTCTCCATCGACAGACTGAAGCCGGCCCATGTCGAATGCACTTCACCATCACCTGGTCCATCCACTTCCACGGCACCTTCACCCTGCACTCCACCCGCTGCCCCCAGCCCACCTGCACCCTCCCCACCCGAACCTACCCCCATCCCTCTCACCCCCCTCCCACCCCTTCCACTCGTTCCGGTAGGCATGCTCATTTTCCTACCAACTTGCGAGAATTTGTTGTTAAACCTTTTTGTACATCCTCTTTTGTTGAGCGTTTGTAACTCACCAACGCTCTGGTGGGGGAGTTATGTGGGCTCTTAGCTCAACTTATGCGTTGTTTAAATTTATTAATTTTCGAATTTTGTTTGAACTTGAAGTCCAACATTTATTCGGTCTGACCACGTGCTCTTCAGTAGCAACTTTCTTGCTAAAAACTCTCCACAGCTCAAATTTTCTCCTCACCTGCCACTGTTTTCTTCACCCTTCAACGACTCCTTTCTCGGATGATCATTCCCGGGCTTAGGAGAATCCAACAGCAATTACCAAACAAGATTTCTCTTAAATATCACGTTTGCGACCCAGTGAACTTGGATCCTAGTCTTTGCGAAGTCATCTTTTGGCAAGTCGACTTCTTGACAATTGCTGGTAAGGATCAAGAAGGATCTAAGTGAGTTGTATCATTTCTTAACCTTCAACTTTATCCTTTAAGTCACTTTATTAAGGGAAGAAGGCTTTCGCCCTTGAGCTCCCTATTCATAACCAAAAATCGCATAATAGGTCCACCATAACAATAGTACATGATACAAAAGTAGGCTTAACATCAGTGAGAAGTGTGAGCCAGTTGCAAGGTGCTGCTACTGACACTTTGTTCATTATATCTGCCACCTTTTCTCAGCAAATGAGAATCAAGTTTGTGTTTAAAAATGTCAACAGTTTCTGAGAGGACCACATCGTCTGGAAGGCCGTTCCACGCTCCAATGACCCTCTGAGAGAAGGCGTTTCGTCGAATGTCGATACGGGCCGGTTTCCTCTGTAGTTTAAAGGGATGACCTCGCAGATGGTCAGTCCGAGCCAATTCGAAGAATTCATCAAATTCGAGCGCGCAGTCTCGGCCTCTAACAATACGGTAGGTTTGTATGAGGTCCCCGCGGAGTTGCCTATCATTGAGAGGGAACGGATCAAGTTCGCTCACTCTGTCTTCATAAGGCAGATGACCAAGATTCTTGACCATCTTTGTAGCCCCCGCCTGCACTCGTTCCACGTGCAGGTAATCCTTCTTGAACCACGGACGCCGGGCCTGGACAGCAAACTCAAAGTGGGACCGAACAAACGCTCCATAGTTTTTTCTGAAGAGCTCCTTGTCAATGTTGACGAATCCCCGCCTAATCGCAAACAACACCTGTGTCGCGCGTTTAGCTGCCTTTACACACTGAGTAGATGGTTTAAGTGAGGAATTTATTAGAACACCGATATCCTTTTGTTCGTTCACATTTGAAAGCGGGTGCCCATCGAGGAGGTATTGGAAGGAATCGTTCTCCTCATCAGTCCTTCTAGTACGGAGTCTTAAAACCACATACTTTCTAATGTTGAAGTTTAAGAGCCAACGAGCAGACCAGCAGCTAAGTCGATTGAAACTCTCTTGACGCGCTTTCCTATCGGCGTCAGACCTAATGGCTCTCCAGAGTTTGACGTCATCGGCAAAAATGATAGCGCTGCAACCCAGGTCGTTGACACAGTCGTTGATATAGATAAGGAAGAGCAGTGGCCCTAAGACAGAGCCTTGGGGGACGCCACTCAGAACATGTGTAGGGCTTGACTTTGAGTCACCGATGCACACAGTTTGCGATCGCCCTGTGAGAAAATCTGTGATCCATGCCAGCAGGTTCCCTCTTATGCCAATTTCTGACAATTTATACATTAGACGCTTGTGTGGGACGCTGTCGAATGCCTTCTTGAAGTCCGTATAGATGACGTCAACCTTACCATCTTCATCTAGTGCGCGAGTCCACTGCTCAGTGGAGAGAAGAAGGCTGGAAAGGCAAGAATGGTTCTTTCTGAAGCCGTGTTGGAGCCCTGACAGTAGATTGTTCTCCTCCAAGAACTCCATTGTCGTCTTCTTAATTATCGTTTCCATCACTTTACAGCAAATGCAAGTTAGGCTGACGGGCCGGTAATTGTTAACCTTCGTTCGGGTTCCGCCCTTTTATATCGGGTAAATATTTGCCATTTTCCATTCGGACGGCAGATTTCCTAATTCAAATGAAGAACGAACGATATGTGCTAGGGGCTCTGAGAGTTCGCTTGCCAATTCTTTCAAGAACTTGGCTGGTATATTGTCTGAACCGGATGACTTTGCTTCTTTGAGGCTCTGCAGCTCCCTCTCAACTACAGGTGCTGGAAATAGTAGAGAATGAAGTGCCGGACCGGCTTTTGCAACAGCACTGTTGGCATTATCAAA
>JAYGXS010000493.1:0-25311 GCA_036362985.1 Ligula intestinalis
CGCCAATTTATCTTCTGAAATTTTCAATGGGAATTTTCGCAAAGTTATAATTAATTGTACATTTAAGGCCCATGGGCCTTTACTGACATAAAAATTAACCTTAATAATGAGTTCTCAACCGTTGTTTTCCAGGTGGCTGACTCGTTTGCTTATGGTCTTAGAGTCCCATTTACATGGTTTAATAAAACGATTACTATTACTAGTAGACGTTTGGCAAAGCGCATTATCTAGATGATCAAGCAATGGATATATTTGTAATTTGTCCTTCATGTAATGAAGTCAAGCTCGAAATGGGAAAACTTGATCAATTTCTGACTCTTTGGAGAAATTAAAGAACAGACTGGCGGGTCCTTAAAGTAGTTTGCCTTAGCTTGTCAATCATTGATTATTTTTCACAAATAAGCTTGAAAGCGTCTTCAAAATTTATAAATAAAAAGCTGCATCAAAATGCATATAAAGTACTTAAGGGAACTGTAAGAAGAACTGAGTGATTGTTATGAAAAATCAAAATTCCTCGATAAAACCCAAGTTAATAAGCTTAAAAAATTACTAGAAACTAAAAAATCAAATTAAGTATTTGATAAAGTTGAACACAAAATGCAACTTACTTTTTTATGAAGGAAAACAGTTTTCTTCCGTCAAAATATTCTGTAAGTATTCCCATAAGTGGATAAACATTTGTCAATTTTCTTCGAATAAGTCGATCATTATTTTCTCCGTATTCCGTGTCTTTAAAGCGAAATTGATAAATTATGCTTCTATTTCTCATTTACACTAGAAAAAAACATTTAAAAAAGAGAGATGTAAATGACATTTACCTAAAGACATTGTTGTTATAATAATGACCATTGTGCTAATTTGTAGAAATGCCTCAAAATAGCAAATTACATTGTCAAAAATAAATCATTTCTGCAAAAAATTTCGATATTGTCAGTCTTAATATTAATTTAGAAGCTTACTATTAAACTAACTTTTTTTTAAAAATTTGCTTCGATTAGATATTTGGCTGAAGAATCTCGGTGCGTATCAAATTTTCATGAGGTTATTTCACAATCACTTTGGAGACTTAAGAGCATATATTTGACTAGCCGAAAGATAAACCATTTAATGTTCATCAGGAGAGAAGAACTTACATTTATTTATAAATTATGCTTTCTTTATGAGTTGATTGACTTCAAAATCAGAAATAAGCTTGAAAACGCTAAAATGCTGGTCATATGCATGACAATTCCTTAAAATACTTATAATTTTTCTGCCTGTTCCGTTTCTTATTAACATATAAGCGGAACATGTTGTTTACAAGAAGTATATTTTTACCTGACTTGCAGTTAATAAAGCCTTGTTTGCATCACTTCACGATAACATATATGACAAAGTTTGCCGATGCGCAACCACAGCTGTGTGCTTCAACAAATTTGCAGACGAAGCAATTTTGTCACTGCATTTTGTGAAACGTACTTCACAGGATAAGTAGCATAATTTATAAAACCTACATTTTGTGCTAGTTTCTGAAAATAAATGTGATTTCTTAAGCTTAGCCTCAACTGCAATTGATTAAATGTGCAGGATATTCTCCTTTTCTTAAATGTACTATTATGCCAAATTTTATGGAATTCGTCCGCAGCGCAATGTATATTTGCAAACAGTTTGGTTTTGCCGTACCTCTAAGCACAGGAAACTTGTTTAAAAAAAAACTCATGATTTAGGCTGTCAACCATGTTCCAATACGTTTCAGGCTACGCATTCAAGCACTGCTTAGCAAATTATCATGTTAACTGCATTGAAAACGAGCGTGAGCGTTATATTAGGATCTTGGCTATTTTGGATCTGAATGTTGGCATACTTGACACGTTTAAGCCACTTCCACACAGTCGATATGTGCACAGTGATGCCTAGCTTTTAAATGATTCATAGTTGTGATGTTCCCTTTTCCGTTTATATATCAAGAAATCCGGCTTTTCGGGAAAAATAGCGGTAAAGAATTCGAAATATCAACTGTATACACGCAAGTTAGATTGATATTTTTTGCACTTAGGCGGCTGCAGAAGGACTTTTGGAAAATACACTTAACGTCACTTCTCAAATATGTTTCGGAAGGGCATTGCATGGAGCGCAGACGGCTAGCTAGTCCATACAGACGTAATAAGGGTCAGAAAAAGAAGAAATTGCATGCCAGTCTACTCAAAATGGTGACAGTCAACAGCTCTATGTTCGTCTGTCTGGGCTCGACCTGGAGGTTGGTTATCATTTCGCTGATTACCTTTTTGCAGGTAGGAGCAAGTATCACTAACGGGGACGAGGGGCTCCATTTGCATGGTGTTTACGCTAAAATGGCAATATATTATTTCGCCAGAGATTTTCTGAGCATGATGATGATCAGAAACCAACACATGCCAGCTGCCTTTTTAAATTTAGTTTTATTTGCGGTTCCAGTGAGCTTTTGTGATAAAAGGTAAATTTGGCTGCACGCTTCAGGTTTAAATTTCTCGTCCTCCGTGGAAAATATTATTCTCGGGATTTCGGTTAACCTAGCCATCTGGCGGACTTTTGTTGTTAGGTATTGGATTCGCCTTCGCAAAAACTCCAGCCTCAGAAGACACGGCAGGACATTAGTCAAAACGATCATCATCTCCATCACTGCCTTTTGTCAACAATTCTCCCGGACTCCAGCTCCCTACAAATGGCTGAGTTGTTTCAATAACCGTTTTCATGCAGTTGAACGCTTTACACTTATTGCATAGAGCTTAAGTATCCTTTATCGTCAGTTTGATCTAGTATGGGAGACAAAAATAAACGTGTAGATCAGCTTGTAAAAGTTGCAGCACAAGAGGAACTCGAACTCGAAATCTGTAATTCACCGGTTTTAGTCGTCACCACCACATTATCTGGGTCTACTGTAGACTCTAATTTAATTTCGTTTAAAAGCCCAAGTCATAATTTCGAGGTCAGAAGTCGCACGATTGTTGCTACGAAATCACCTTCCACTTAAAGGGCTAGAAGTCTCTCGAGTTTAGTAGACTCAAGTTACGAACACCAAGTTAAGCGTGTAATCAACGCCACCACGAAGACAGAAATCAAATTCGGATATTTGCAGTCAAAAAACAATTCACTTTTCTATTTGATTCATAAACAGTCTATTGTGAAAAGACGGCGATCGAAACAATTGAAACTATGTGAGATAAAGCATTGGAAGACGAAAAGGAATGTTCGCCAGTGCCTGCATTTGAAATCCCGAAATCATCGCAACAAGGAAATCAAGTCACGCCACCGCCCGGATTCGAACCCTGGACCCCTCGCGATGAAGTCGAGTGCCTACCTCTCTTCGCCATCACGGGATGATCGATGGTTTTCAAATTTCCTTACTAACTACATAAAGTCGATCTAGAAGTACTTTGAAATCTTCTGCCAATCGAACTTAAAGTCGATAAAGTTTAAGGGATGAAACTAATGAAGATGAAGCCTCTGTATCATATTTTACTCATTTGAACAAAATTACGAACATTGAGAAGGTGTTTGATAGTCTTAGAGTGGAGATGGAGGGGCTGGAATTTTTTTCTCGATTTTTTCTCGTGAGGAGAAACTGGCGATGCGTGAACTTGAGCGAGGAAACCAAACGTACGGAGAAGCAGCATCCCTCGCCGAAGCGTCTACGCACAAAAATGGTCCGGCAGCCAGGATGCTTGACGGAGTTGGAAGTCTGCCATGGACAGGGGGAACGGTCAACCCACTGGCTTCTCAGAGAACGAAGAATGCTCTAGGGCTCCCAAGAAACACCAACTAAGCCCAAGGGCTAACAAAAGTTGGCCGAGCTTGACCACAAACCAAACAATAAGGGCACATTCGCAGGCCAAAACGAACAGGAGCGCTGACCCTCGAAGCGAATCTGTCCTAGCAAACCCTAGGGAAGCAGAAGGGGAGGACAGTCGGAAGGAGAGTAACACTCGTATAAACGGCATAGTCATAAAAGACATGATAGAAGGTACTTCCGATACCCCGAAATCAAGATTCGAAGAGGACAGGAAGTTATTGAAAGAATATCTGAAATTCCACCTAAAGGGTAAGGAGAAAGTCGACGTACTAAAGGCATTCCGAATGGGCCGTATAACAGAATCAAAAGTGAACAACGCCAACCAAGACCATTAATGGTTGTTCTGAGGAGTGAGGCCGAGGTCCAGCCATTGTTAAGCAGGAAACCAATACTTAGATACTCACACCCGACCGTTTTTTCAGCGGGATATTTCCCCCGCGGAGCCCGAGAAATGGAGATCGCTAACAGCAGAACTCCACAGGATAGGCGAACTCGGCGAGAGCAATCATCGAATTCAGAACGGGGAGATCGTCTCTAGTTAAGAACGTTAAGGGCATAACCAGATTTCTAGAAAACCAGCGGGCTATTTGTTTGGATCTCATTTTCACGAAGGATTCATCCTACATAGATGAAGTGCATTCAAGTGTTCCGCTCGGTAGGAGTGCCCATACGACGTTAATGTGGGATTGCTCACGCCATACTCAACGCCTGAAGAAAACGAACGACCAGCCAAACATATGGAAGGCAGATATCAATTCAATGAAGAATGCACTATTGTTCGTGAATTGAGACTGCCTGCTCAAGGGGGATCCGAGGGAGGATTGGAGATTACTCAAGAGGGTTGCCTTAGATCTGCTTAAGCAGTTTTGTCCAGTCAAGGTTCACAAGACGTCTAGTCGTGCTGTTTGTTTGACGAGATACCTTAGCAGGCAACTGAAGAAGAAGAAGAATAGGAAATGGAAGTTATTCGCGAAAACTGGGTCACCAGTACACCTCGAGGAATTCCGACGCCAATGAAATGCAGTAAAAAATCAATTCGCCAGGCCAGGAAAAAATTTGAATCAAGAATTATTATAATTAATATTATTTTCCTCCAACAGGCCGAAGAAAAGCCCAAAACGCTTTTCCGCTTTATTAACAGTAGAGGTGTTGGAAGGCGACCAAGAGGTGCATTACCAACTCTTTACAATTGCCTGTAAACTGGCATAATAAAAATATTTTTATTAAAAAACGGGGATCCTGTCGCAGTACTTAAGAATGATGATGGCAATGAAGTCGTTGAGAATGACGAAAAAGTCGAGTACTGTAGCCGTTTCACTAGGTAAACCGAGTTTACTTTTGATAAGGCCAACAGTGCTGTTGTAAACGCCTGTCCAGTAGAGAGAGCTGTTGCACCTCCAAGAAGCAAAGTCATCCGGTGCAGAAAATGTACCCGCCAAGTTCTTGAAATAATTGGCAAGCGAACTCTCAGAGCCCCTAGCACACATTTTTTGTTCTTCATTTGAACCAGGAAAACTGCCATTTGAATGGAAATGGCAAATATTTACCCGATATACAAGGGCGGAGCCCTAACGAAGTTCAACAATTACCAGCCCGTCAGCCTAACTTGCATTTGCTGTAAGATGATGAAAACGATTATTAAGAAGACGACAATGGAGTTCTTAGATGAGAAAAACCTACTATTAGGGCTCTTACACGGCTTCCAGTCTTCTACTGTCCACTGTGCAGTGAACTTGCACACTAAATGAAGATAGTAAGGTTGAAGTCATCAATACGTACTTCAAGAAGGCATTCGACTTAGTCCCACATAAGCGTCGACTGTATTAATTGTCAGATATTGGTATAAGAGGAAACCTGCTGGCTTATATCGCAGATTTTCTCACAGGGCGATCGTTAACTGTGTGCATCGGTGACTCAAAGTCAAAACCTACATCTGTTCTGAGTGGTGTCCCCCAACGCGCTGTCTTAGGGTCACTGCTCTTCCCTATCTATATCAACGACTGTGTCAACGACCTGGGTTGCAGCGCTATCATGTTTGCCGACGACGTCAAACTCTGGAAGGCCATCAGGTCTGACGCCGATAGGAAAGCTCTTCAAGAGAGTCTCAATCGACTTAGCTGCTGGTCTGCTCATTGGCTTTTAAACTTCAAAATTAGTAAGCGTGTGGTTTTAAGACTCCGTACTATAAGGACTGATGATAAGAACGATTCCTTCCAATACCTCCTCGATGGGCACCCACTTTCAAATGTGAACGAAAAAATGATATCGGTGTTCTAATAAATTCCTCACTTAAACCATCTTCTCAGTGTATAAAGGCAGCTAAACGCGCGACACAGGTGCTGTTTGCGATTAGGCGGGGATTTGTCAACATTGATAAGGAGCTCTTCAGGAAAACCTACGGAGTGTTTGTTAGGTCCCACTTGGAGTATGCTGTCCAGGCCTGGCGTCCGTGGTTCAAAAATGATTACCTGAACCTGGAAAGAGTGCAGTCGAGGGCTACAAAGATGGTCAAGAATCTTGGTCATCTGTATTATGAAGACAGACTGACCGACCTTTATCTTTTCCCTCTCAATTATGTGCTACTCCGCAGGGACCTCATACAAACATGCCGTATTGTTAGCGGCCAAGACTGCGCCCTAGATTTTGATGATTTTTTCGAATTTGCTCGGACTGACCACCTGCGAGGTCAACCTTTTAAACAACAGAGGAAACCGGCCCGTATCGACGTTCGACGAAACGCCTTCTCTCAGAGGGTCATTGGAGCGTGGAACGGATTCCCGGAAGATGTAGACTCTCAGATACTGTTGAAATTTTTAAAAACAAACTTGATACTCATTCACTGAGAAATTGGGGCATAAATAATGAACAAAGTGTCAGTAGCAGCATCTTGCAACTGGCTCAAACTTATCGCTGATGTTAAGCCTACATTTTTACATTTGTATTATGTACTATTGTTACGGTGGACCTATTATGCGATTTTGGTTATGAATAGGGAGCTCAAAGATGAAATCCTTCTTCCCTTAATAAAGTGACTTAAGGAATCACATTTATTTTCAGAAACCAGCACAACATTTAGGTTTTAAAAAATATGCTTACTTATCCTGTTAAGTACTTTTGCACTTAATACAGTGACAAAATTGCTTTGTCTGCAATTTGTTGAAGCACACAGCTGTGGTTGCGCATCGGCAATCTTTGTGAGATATGTTCTCGTGAAGAGATGAATGGAAAGCTTTATTTAATGCAAGTCAGGTTTAAATAATTTTTTTTATAAACAACAGGTTCCACTTATATGTTATTAAGAAACGGAACAGGCAGAACAATAATCAGTTTTGTAAGAAATTGGTATACATATGACCAGCATTTTAGCATTGTCAAGCTTACATCTGATTGTGGAATGAATCAGCTCATAGAGAAAGCATCATTTATGAAAAAAATGTAAGTGCCTCTGTCCTAATGAATATTTAATGATGATACCCATGTAAGCATCAAGGAAGTCAAGTTAAGCTAACGAACGTTTTCGATTAATTCATCATCAGGCAATACATTAATATAAGGGAGGGTAGAGTTTACGAAAGTTTTAGGCAAACCAATCAGTAGTAACAAGGGGGAGAGATGGGGAGAGGTGTAAAAGGATCAAGGGGGATCAAGGGGATCAGATTCTAGTCTTAATTGGGGACAGAGAAATGGGGTGGGGGGAGAGGGGAAGGGGAAGGTGTCAGACAATTAGTTCATGTCATCCAATTGGTCCTCGTCTCGGTTTTTTTTTTTGGATTGTGTGATCCCCTTGATGCCCCTTGATCCTTTTACACCTCTCCCCCCTCTCTCACCCTTGTTACTACTGATTGGTTTGCCTAAAACTTTCGTTAACTCTACCCTCCCTTATATAACTGTATTGCCTGATGATGAATTAATCGAAAACTTTCGTTCGCTTAACTTGACTTATTGAATATTTAAGGGTTTATCTTTCGGCGAATCAAACATATGATCGTGAAATAACCTTAAGAAAAGTTGACACAAACAGAGATTCTTAAAAACGACTATCTAATCGAAGCAAATTGTGAGGTTATTTTTGTGGAAAGTTTCTTTATTGATATTAGGAATGAAAATATCCAGATTTCGTTGCATACATGATTATTCTTGACAACGTTGTTTGTTATTTCGAGGCATTTCTACAAATTAGCAACATGGTCATAATTATATCAACTTATATCCAAAAACACTTTCTTTCAGTAAATAATATTTATATCTCTCTTAATTAAAGGGTTTTGGTGTAATGATGAATAGAAGCGTGATTTATCAATTTATCGATGGAGAAACGGAATACGGAAAAAATAATGATAGACATTGTTAGACCATTATCAATAAACCGTTATCCACTTGTGGGAATATTTACTGAATATTTTGACTAGTGAACCATTTTTCAAAAAAAGAAAAGTATTTTTATTCCATTTGTAACTTAATCAAATGGTTAAACGTTTTGTTTTTATTTATAGGAATTTTTTACATAACACAAACAAGGGGTTCGTCGGAGGATTTTTAATTGTCATAACAAGCACTCTGGTTTTCTTATAGTTCTCTTAAGTACTGTAAATGCCTAATGGAGCTGCTCATTACGTATACGTTTTTTAGATGCGTTGTCGCCCGTATGCGAGCAATAATCAAGCATTTTCAAACAAAGGCCAGTTATTTTCAGGCTTTATCGTTATGTTCTCTTATTTCTATACGGAAAAAGAAAGTGATCAAATTTTCCAATTTCGATCTTGAATTACTTACATGAAGGACGAATTACACATATATCCGACGCTGGATCATCTTATTAATGCGCTCTGTCAAAAGCGCTATAAGCAAAGTGTTGTATTACAATGTTTTCATCGTTTTCCTTAACTAGCACTGTCAGTTGCTATTGTATATGACGGGGGAATAGAACAGGCTACCGTTTTTCGTCGGTAAACGCTGTCTGAGTGTCATTTAGCCTTGTTGAACGAGAATATTATTCAATGACCCGTTAAGATCTGATCAATTTCACTGTCATTTTCGTTCGTTCAGCTTGAATGTTTCATTTGGCAATCGTTTGTTTTAATTATTGATTAATATAGAGTCTGCAAATGTCAAATTTTAACGTCTTTTTGCAGCAGATGTAGGTCATGCTTGTAGCTGGCCTCTTAACCTCCCCTGTCTTTCAGGCAGAAAGTTGAGATGTTTACCACCCAGCGTGTTTGCAGGCCACAGTTATCATTTTGGCAGAGCGTCCAATTTACGGGCCGTGAGTATGAGGCGACACGCTCGTGGTTGCGGAAGTCAGCTTATCCCCAGCAAGGTGGTGTCCGATATGGCATAATATTGAAGAATTCCACTAATATTTAGTTGGTCTGGGAGATTAAGTTAAATTATATGACCCAATTATGATAAAATATCTCGGCATTGGTTGGGATGTGAACCCGCATTGGGTCTTGAACGTGCAGTTTGCTTAAATTATGATATTGTACGGCAAGAATATCCTGAAAAGTCACTGTCAAAATAACAATTGGTATGAAAACGAAAAGGTCGCTGAAACATTAGGTTTATTCGCCTGACTTTTCGATATCTACCACGAATTTATCACCAGGAACTTAATCAAAACGCAGAAGCAGATACAGTTTATGTGGGCACAGAGGTGTTGCCATATGAGTCAATTACAATGTAAGCGTGTTCGAAAAATCGATAACCGTTTAATGTGAGTGTTGATTCGCTACGTCAGGCGAAGAATGATATGGTAGTCTGTCGGTTCTGCAAATTTTTATTTGCTTTGGCCAAATTGAGACTCAGCACTGAATTTGGTTTGGGGAAATCAGTGAACTTGTTGATGGTATGGGCGTCTTCGAACCGTGACTCAAATAATTGTCCGCTAACCCGATTTTCACCTCTGTGCGGCTGGATCTCACCGAATGAGCAACAACATGAGAATTGCCATTATTAAGCCACACTGTAGCCACATTTTCCGCAATTCATATCTTGGAAACTCTGCCAGTTTCTCCGACATAGTTGGTTTGCCCGCAATTGTACAAAATTTTGTAGACGACGCCAGGTTTTCTTTGACTGTGTTTAACGATTTCAACAATCCATATTTGATCCATAGACTCAATTTGACCGAAGCATATCGCAATTTGGGTAACCGACATGTCACAATATCAGCCTTGGCCTGACGTAGCGAATAAGCACTCAAATAAAACAGTATCGATTTTTTAACAGGTTTTCATTTTTATTGTCTTAAACGGCAAAACTCCTGGGCACACCCGGCATGTATGTGATTTTGCGCGCTGATTGTGTATCTGATGATAAATCCGCGAGGGATATAAAATAGGCAGGCTAAAAATTTGTCTGAACAATTGAGTCTTCTTCCTCTTCACACTTACTTCCTGAGATTCGCATGTTTGGTTGCATTAGCTATTTCATATGACACTTAAGCATATACTTATCTACTTCTCCGAAGGAGTCTTCTTTTTTAGTAATATTGCTGAAAATTCGATTACCGGGGGCAGATCAGAAGAAAGAGAAGCGCTCACCGGGAGAGGTTTATTTTAATCCTGATGTGTAAAGAAGTGGCTCGAATGGCACCCAAACCGCGAACCGAAGAACCCTGCTTATGAAGGTTGTGGTGGAGCATCCCGTACGTGAAAGGCTTTTCCAAAAGTTGTGGCTAGATCTCTCGCGCTTCATAAAATAGTAGTTGCTCACAGGCCTTCTTACACCATCCCTCAACAAGTAGTGTGGCCAAATGACCCTATACCTCAACAGCAGAAGTAAGAATTCGCATACCGAATTTTGTGCAGCAGCGGGACGTGCAATTATGTTGGAGAAACCAGCCTACCACTTCAAACGTGAATGCAGAGCATTAGCGGGCCATGGATATGTTGGACCCAAACTCTGAGTTAGGAACCCCCGCTGCAGCGATGGGGTACGACTTCAACTTTGACGCAGTTGAAATTGTGGGGCGTGGTGACGATCACACGTCTAATCAAATTCAAGAAGCCTTAATGTCGACCGACTGTTATTTCAACCGCAACATACATTAACCGTTCCACTGTGCTGTTTTGAGGACTTTTTTATCTGAAGGCGTGCGAGGAATCGAAAAACAGGGGTCAGGAACATGTCCGGGCGTGATGGGGGACGATGGACCGAACGTTCACGAGGCCAAAATCGCCGCACTTGAGATGAAAACGCTGGTGGCCAACATTGCGGCCGGCGTTTTTTTGCCGGAAACCACTCAAGATACCACGGGAGGCGACGGAATGAACACCTGGGGGTCTGACACTAGTGCCAGCCGCCTGACGGCATGGTCAGCTGCGGCCGCCGCGGCCAACATGCTTATTCGGTGCACAAGTCATGTTGTCACACAGGGTCATGGAACGAACACATAAAGGGGCGACCCGGCGACAGACAGGAGCATCCATTCTCCGAAAATGGGTAGACAAAACAACTACCGAACACGTCAGGCTTGTAATAAACTTCTTTCGGAGAGCGATCCTCCTTCCTCACATCTTTTTATAAAGAAAATCATGGATATTCAGTTCGGCGTTTATTCGAAATATTGGCGGGCATCTGAATTACTTTTCTGTAATGCAGACTTTTTTGAAATATTTTTGATCGCTTTATCGACATTTACCGCTTTATTTTTAGTTCACGTAAACATACTTGCGATTTTTATCTAAATGTAAACTATAATTTCGATTTATTGCTAACTTCTACGTCCATTTACACCACATGGGACTAAGTATCTTTGCTGGGGCGGCATAAAAATACATCCTCCCCGAAAACAAAAAAACATAAACGAAAACTAAGCTTGATTATTATAAGAATATCATATACGCAAATTAGAGTCACAATGAACAAAATAATTAAGCATCCTAAACTAAAACTAAGCTAGTTTAACAACGCTTATCAAAGCATACACCAAAATAAAATAAATCTCTAACTTATGAAGCTTTATTTTGGGATTACGTTGGGTAAAGGGAATATGCATTGAGGTTCGCTAGCTGAGTAGCTTCTTTGAAAAAGATATCTATTTTGGTGAGCTTTTTGTTAATAATCTTGACACCATCAATATCAGACGTTTATTTCTGAGGCTCTTTATTGTCAACAATGCGTTTTAGTGTTTCGAAGGATTTGCAAATATGACCCAGGGAGGTATCATATTGCCCTCCAATCGCTGTGTACCTGACGTGGGCAGTAAAACAATAAATTAACATACCATCTATGATCAAATGCCGGTGGATAATTACGAACCAAAGTAATCACATCTTATTTTGGATGACAACAATTTAGAAATACCAAGCAATTACATGGGACCAGCATAATAGTCATCAAGGTGGAGTGTGCATTTATCAGCATATATTTTCGCAGAAATGTATAATTTAAGTCATGTTCAAAATTGGATTTGGTAAATTGGCATACATTAAGTCACGTCATTCAGATTAAATGGAAAGATGTAATCCTGAGAAATATTTTCAGTAACGAAAATGTGTTTCTTTAGTTCGTTGATGATTTGCACCATTAGAAGTCGCTTGAGTAACTTTGGTTATGTTTAATGTTATAAAATTGGTTGTGCCTGCGTTTACTATGGCTCGTTCCCCCAGTCATATGTAAGGAAAGGCAGGCAGACATAATAATAGGTGATAGTTTAGTATAACTGTTTCTGCTTAAACATCAACTCTGTCTTATTTGTGGCCCTCAGAAGCTTTTCTGATGCCGTAATTCACCTCTGGGCAGCAGAGACCAATGTCCCCAGCAGCAAAATCTCGAGAAGTTTTTGAGTAAGGAAACCGCTTGGCAAATTTTGGGGTTGGTACGATTTTGTTGGCCACCTCTTATGCGCAGGCGTCGGTTGACAAAGTTAAACACCCATCAAAATTATTGTACTCTGGCAACTATATCTTCTGGTGCGCTGCACTGTGTCTAAAAATGCCGATAAAGCGTCCTTACGCAACTGCAGTTGAAGTTGTGATGATGAAGTCGCGACGAATTTCGAAATAAATTGCCCCAACAGTCGAGTCGTCCTCTTGTAAATTACGTCCTGAGAATGACATGGGGATGAAAATTCAGGTAGCCCTATATACTCGTGGATTTTATTACTATTTTCTCGATGGTTAAACATGTATAATTATGCTTAACCGCTAAGCTACACACGCCCGCTTCACGCCATGAGTTTAATCACACTTGGATCGATATTACCCGCTCAACATTTCGCTCATATGGAATCCACCAATACGAGAGCAAGTTGACTGAAAAAGCAGGATTTCCTAAGCAGTCATCTCGAATCCAGCGGAATGACTACAACGCTGACTAAATTATTTAGTTGGCTTGGCAGATTTTCTTAATTTGACTTGACCCAAGTGTTCAAATCCCGCCAAACGCCTAAGGTTTTCCACATATGGATCAACTCAAATTAAGCAAATCTGCCAAACATACTTAATAATTCAGAATTAAGTCGAACCACAGCTCGCGAAAAAAAAATTGTAAGCAGGTCAGACAAAATCGAATTCGATCACCACACACCAGTGAAAACTAGCATTGAAAATTGATTCTGTTATTCGTACAGCCAGTTGAATACAACTTATGTGGAGATTGTAAAACGCAATTAGAAGAAATTAATATTATACACAAATTTGACAAGTTTCCTGAAAATAAACAGATGACTCCAATCATTACAACGCAGATCACTAAGAAACGTTATCCACTTCTATATTCCATGTTTTCCCGTGCATATTCATTTAGCTGTACAATGTGGGGTATCGCTACCGTAAAAGGCTGCCTGAATGTACTGTCCCAGTTTCTAAAGCACACCGATGTCCCAATGAGTGGCTCTATCATCGTCCTTCCCATGCATGGCCTGCTGAATAGTTTATGAGAGATTAGGAAATCTGAGGTCAGTCAAACGCAGACTGTTTGGTAGAGTTCTGTCTTACAAATAAATAACGTTGGACTCTACAAGAACATGCGATAGCACTAAATGTACGCATTGTGGTATTTGTTTGAAGGTTACCTGCTTTATTTGTGTACTTTGATATCTGCAAAATAAAAGGAGGACATCAGGTTGAGAAAGAGCAAAATAGTGTTCTGAGAATTCGTTGTCATGCATTTTCAAAGAACAATGCATTACCTTGTCATCAAAGCTAATTGAAATTCGTTCAAAATTAACCCAGCACTGCAATTTAAGGAATTTTCCTTCCGGTATATAAATAATATCATCGCAATTTGCCATTTCTATTTCTGCGGGGTTGACTTGATTTGTCTCCTCCTTTCAACCGCATTGGAAACAATCTTCTCAGACCTTTTCCACAAATACAGGGAGGTCTAACATGCCCTTGCGCATCGGACATTGGTTTTAAACTGACCATGCATGAAAACGATAGTCTTAATGCAGCGCAAATGGTAAACAAAGCAGAGGCAGTAAAGGCAAAAGTACAAATGTCCGCACCGAATAGTAAAAGAGCACTCGGCCAGCACGTATCAGGCATGTTTCAAAAATTACAATGGACAAGGAGAAAAGTTCCAAATAGCCTTCCTGCATGTTCCCTTTCGTCGCAGAGACGGTTGTGGCCTTAAAAACGAAAGTGTTCAGGAAAGCGGCCACAACTATATTTGTACGGACGTTCAGCAACACATTAACTGATCCGTCACAAACGCATCTGCGTAACAGCACTTTACCGTGGACACTAATTGCAGAGAATAAAAAGAAAATTAAGCTGAATTAAAACATCTTCGACGAGCAAGGACTGTGAATAGTTAGCCGCAAATTTTGTCAACCAATGCACTTGTAGATGAGAGATGAAGCCACATCCAAATGGCCAGAAAGTTTGGCGAGTTGATGCTAAAGTGAAGAATGTATCGGAAGCGGTGAGCGGCCTTCTACCGCCACTTGGATTTGGAGTTTGGCCTAGGTCTCTGGGCATAATTGGCTCACAAGTATCCAGCCCGCAGCCGACGCGGATAAGAAAATTGTGGCATTTAATGAGCCATCACCGCACCCAGTAGGACCTCAAGCGGTACCATCGTGGAAGATCCCTACAAACTATAAATATCGTAAAAGTTTCGCACGTATGACGCTTGTCGGCGTATGTCTTATAGTTTTCTACGGTTAAAAGTGACTCAGGTTTCTCGATGGAATCGGAAACGTCAGGAAAAATAAAATCTTGTTTTAGTGGTCGCATCTTACTCTTGCGGACTGCTGCATAACGTGAGTGTGGTTTAATAGTGCATAGGGTCCATACAAACACACTGCTCTGTTATTGACGGCTAGGATTGAGTGACGTCGGTGTGAAAACCGTCCAGCTGTGAGAATAAGACATTCCCAACGTAGATAACGACGATCTTCTTCCACAACCCTCAAATACACCTGGAACCAACTCAAATGATTTGTGTTCTAATTACCGACCCTGCCCGATCAAAGAACTGCGTTTGACAAAGTTAAAGATACTGGATTCAACAAAGGATGCAGAGGACAGTCCTGATAGACCTTAAACTTGCATGTTTTTTTCAAATTTTCTACGAAAACCACAATGAAAATAAATGTCACAGGGCAGCTGACAGGTGCTAATTTCTGATTATCATCATGCTCAGAAAATCTCTGGCCAAAAAATAACATGCAGCTTCAGCGTATTCACTGTGAAAACGGAGATCCCCCCATCCCCGTGGATATCCTTTATCCTGCCTCCAAAAAGGTAATCAGCCTAATAATAACGAAAATCCAGGGTGTTCCCCAAGGGCATGCCCGGGCAGACGAACGAGAGGCTGCAGACTGACACCATTAAGAAATAACTAAAATGACTATTTTTTATTTTCTCACACTTCTAACGTCTGTATGGCCTGGCCAGTGGTCAGCGCGCCAAAGAATGCCCAATTCAAATATATATGAGAAGTTATGTTAAAAGTATTTTCCAAAAGTCTTCCTGCAGCCGCCTAACGGCAAATAATCACTGTCCCGTCCTTCGTGGATAAAGTTGTAATTTAAAATTCCTTACCGATTTTTATCCCTGAGAGCCGGATCTTTTGTAGTCAAAGCCGGATAAGGTGATACTTAAACTCTGTATAATTGAAAAGTTAGGTATTACTGTGCATATATCAGCTGTGTGAAAAAAGGCTTAAAGTCTCAAGTATAGCTAAACATTTGTGGGACCAATACCTGTTAGGTGTAATATTCTATCTGCAAAAGGGAAAATAAAAATCTACGCTGAATGGTACACCGGCAATTATAGTAATATCCGCTACAGGTATGTCATTTTTGTTAATGAAAACCCCATTTTCTTTCACATGGTGGGGAATCGCGGCCAAGCTTTACGTAAACAAACTCTGACCATTGATATTCAAAACAGCTTAGAACCTAATATGAGCCTAATCCTCGATCTCAATGCAGTTAACATCATAAGCTGCGAAACAGTGCTTGCTAGCGTAGCTGAAAATGTATCCGAACAATTTTGACAGCCTGTCAAATAATCTTGACGACGAAGGGAAATGCATAATTGTTATGGACAACTTTCGTTTCCACTATTTATTTCAAGTGTTCTGCGACAAATTTTCATACGAGATACACATATCAACAATTCCTTACCTCAATCCCTATACGGAGATCCTTCTCAAAAATTAAATTTAATGTGGGAAGTTATACTTTAATTCAAGGTAGAGAACACATACTTGAAATAATGGCAAATACTTTTCAACTTGTCAATGAGCATAACTCAAACACTTTTTCTACATTCGGATACATTATTTGCACAATATTTTTCACTATTTGATGGCCATTGAGAAAAATGTGATTAAATATTAGAAGTTGTATATTCGAAATATTTTAAAAAATATGTTTTAACAGCAAAGTATTTAACAGGTGGCTTGGAAATTTTGTTGTGTAATGTTGGATGTTGTTTTGTTTCTATCAAACTAATCTGTAATCCCTATTAATTATATGTCTGGCATAGCCATTGTACTTCGTAAAGAATCCCCCATACTATCGTAGACCTTTGTAGAACATGATAAATTAAACAATTAAAAACCATCGCAAAAACTTCATTGCTAATCGATATTTAAAGGAAAACGGTCATATCTTCCCTTTGTTTTACTGAAGTGAATTGAACTGTTCTGTTTTCATTTACCCATGAAATTCATTCAAATTTTGAAAAGAATTAGTTGAACTTACCAAAAAAGGATGGGCAAGCAGGCGCTTTAAGCACAAACAATAGACAAAAGAACAGGTCCACCCATATTACTAGCGTAATAAAAAAAAGGTTTTGAGTTAAGAACCACTTTACATAGTATTATGCGGACAACCAATTAGAGTCAACGGCTGTTATGATTGAATATCCAAAAATTACGTTAAGGCAGTAGTGCTTAGTCCAGCAATTATTCGTTCACGCAAAACACACTTTGACCTCCCTTATGTTGTACATCTGCACCAGTGCAAATACGATGCGTCTTGTCTTCAGTAATCCCCAGTATTCTGATTAGGGTCTAATCAAAAAGACAATTTATTGTGGCAGATGGTTTAAGGCTTTACTAATATGGGTAAATGAGGGCAGCTTGAGGTTACGTAGAATAAAGCCAGCACTAGGTAGAACCAAAAGAATTCGTATAATAACACACGGCCAAATCGATTTGCACTGATGCGGCATCTCCGTGACATGTAGACAATATCTGACTAGCAACATATATCGGCTTATCCTAACATTGACCGAGACATGTCTAGCCCGCGCCATGCCGTTAAGCTATGAAGATTACGAAATTCCCTGGCCAGATAATACTATCAAAATAATTATCAATTTGTAGATAAGATATGGCGTGGACGGCCAGAAGTTTATGATAAATTAATAACATGCAGAAGGATTATAATATGAGTAAAAGTTAATTGGCTTCTGGATTATTGAAGTCCAGCCATTAGTGGGCTAGTCCAGAGTCACGTTACGGTGGGTGAAGTCGCTGGGACCGAAGGTTCGCAACAATGTATTGAGGCCGATTGTAGTAGGAGTATCTCACCGTCAGCAATCCCTGCATAAGGGTCCTTTGTGAACCGGCCTTGGAACGTGAGTGACCAGTCCGGACAGACAGAGGTTAAATACACGTCCGTGACGTTCACCTTGGGTTTGATGCCACATCCTACAAATCAATGGGATTGAAGGTGCGCGAAGACCAGAGTTCACAATAAAGTAACAAATCATGTAGCCCGAAAATCTGCTGCCATTAACCGAGCAATCAGCTGAAGTCTACGGCCTACCATGCAAAAACTGCGAGGCGAGTTTTGTTGGAGAAACCGGCAAACGCCTGGGCACGAGATTGCCCGAAAATCAACCTGCAATCTATCGCAAGGACATATTGTCTTCAGTCTATGGCCATGTCCAACAGAGGATGATCAGCAGGGCTGAGGAGAAAAATGCCAGGTGAGTGCTGGGAAGTTAGTCTTGCACTAGCACAATCAACAGAGCTATCGAGCTGAACCTTGCCTACCAATCACTTCGCACAAGGCTCCGATTAAATCGGCAACAGTGAGTATGGCAAACGAGTTCGCAGACCCGAGTGCCACAGCCCACCGAAAAAATAGGTTTGAGGTCGGACGTCAGGGGAGCAGTTTAGGTCAGGTTTTTACTGAGGAAAATATAGGTAAATACCTTTGAACTCCCTATTGGTACAGTTTTTTCAATGCATTTGATCTGCAGAACATTTCAGAACATGGCGTTGCCAGAAATTTGAGGGCCGACAGTTAAACAACTCCTTAGTCATTGTTCAGATGTCTAGGGGTTTGACTTTTATTTGAGAGATTTAAGAAGAAAGCTGTCGCCCCGGGGGAGGCATGGGTGAAAGGGGTGCAGTGTATATTCGAAGCGGATGGCCTGTGCTAAGAGTGTTTGAAGCATGCCAGAGAGACTCCATCGCGCTTTTCGCTGTAATACCAAGGGTCCCACGAAGAGAAGTTTGTGGAGGTCACGCGAACTTCACCGAGTGTCGGCGATGCGCCCACCGTGCACCCTTGTTCATTTAACGAATCTGCCTACGAATTGGGAGAAGAAATGGAATCGGTGGTTTTATTATTTGTGTACTCGAAGCTTGCAATTCGTGTTATTATTAACTAAAATCTTACTGAAAATCAGTTATTAATATGTTTATATACATATATACAATTTTAGTTTCGCCAGGTCTTATTTTAGTGGGCTTTTCGGGTAAGAAAATCTAAATTTCTCTTGAATGCGTCCACAGATGGGGACATAAGAATATTTTCGGGGAGAGCATTCCAGGCTTCAACCACTCTATTACCAAAGAAGGCATTGTGTGTGTCTAGTCTGGCCCATTTTATGCATATTTTGACGAGATGCCCTCTTAAATTCGTCGGTTTTGAAGGTAGAAGACAATAGTCCTGCCTGTGCATTATACGAAATTCTTGTATCAGATCGCCTTGAAGATGTCTGTAACTTAACGGAAATAGATGAAGATTAGCTTAACGTCTTTCGTAAGGTAAAAAGCTCTGACCGGTAACCAGTTTGGTCGCAAGCCTTTGGACCTTCTCGAGGAAATTTAGGTCTTTCGCGGTCTAGGGTTTCCATGGCTGGATTGCGACCTCCAACTTTGGCCACATAAATGTTCCAACTACCTTAGCAAAGCATTGTTTATCGAAGGCAGCGAAAGCCCTTTGGACAAGA
Source organism: Ligula intestinalis (assembly GCA_036362985.1). NCBI lineage: Eukaryota > Metazoa > Platyhelminthes > Cestoda > Diphyllobothriidea > Diphyllobothriidae > Ligula > Ligula intestinalis. The sequence continues at coordinate 19,462 of JAYGXS010000493.1, forward strand.
TACAGGACGGACATCACAGACTTGGCTACTTTTGCGCAGTGCAGCGAGGGCTTGAGAAACGTAGAGATCTATACTCCCAACTGTTTCTGCACGTTCACTTCTTGCAGTTGGATGCCATTTAGGCTGTAAACCATGGGGTTTTGAGAGCTGGGTCGGCCAACTCATAGGATATTGCATTTCTTCTCGTGAAGTGGCAATATCAACCACTGCGTCAAAATTGCACCCGTTAGGCGAAGAACAATTAAAGTGAACAGCAACGATTGATCAGTCCGCTGGGTGACGTCGGGGAGGTCCCTAAGCATACTTACAAGCCTACAACTACGCTGACCGCAGAAGGGAAAAAGGAAGAAAGCAAAACTTCTGGCTCACAATCCTCTGCGTGTAAAAGGTTTAAGAGGTGACTGCACGTAAATTTACAACCATTTGGGATTGGAGTGGCACGTACACAAGACTTCACAATCAGACAACAAATCATGAAGCCTAACGACCCGCTGCCTGCAGCCGAGCAATCAACCGTAGTCTACAGCCTGCCATGCAAAAACTGCGAGGCGAGGTATGTTGGAGAGATGGGCAAATGCCTGGGCCCAAGACTGCACGATATCTGACTTGCAATGGTCAGCAGGGCTAATTAGAAAATGACCATGCTAGTGCTGGAAATTTGAACCTTCTCTGGCACAATCAACAGAGCTATGGACCTGAACATCGCCTACCAAGCGTTTCGCACAACGCTTGGATCCATTCTGCCAGAGCCAGTAGGGCTAACGAGTATGCAGGACCGTGAGCCAACACTCACTTACAATAGTTTTAGAAGTCGGACGTCGCGCAATCAAAATCAACCACTGCTTCAAAATCACAGCCGCGAGGCGAAGAACAATTCAAGTGAACAGCAGCGATTGATCAGTCCGCTGGGTGATGTTGAGAAGGACAGCAAGCATACTGACTCGTTTAAAAATACGCTGACCGCAGAAGGGACGAAGGTCACGCCAGCCCAACAGCAGTCAAACTCTCGGAGACTAAATGTGGTTGGCAACGAACGGGTGGATCAAAGTTCACACGACCAACACCGATATAATTTGAGGCAAACGGCAGGGCGGACCAACCTAAGACCACCTGACAGAACTACCACAAAACGCTGACGATGGAGCGATAATGTTTTCGAAACGGCAGTTTAAATATAATTTGGTCCATGAACCCGCCCCCTCTTCGTCTTACTCACCTTTGGGATATGGTGAACGTAATAATATATCTGGACTCCGAATTTGTCGGCATTTAAATGTATACATGTTTAAAAATATATTATCCTGCGCGAGGATTCGAGGTCCAGATATAACATAGTTTTTGTCATCGAAGGAGAGGAGGAAAAAGGGACAATTTCGAAGACCATCATCATCAGCGCCTGGTTTCCGATTTTTTTGTGCTGGTGTCACATGCGTGCTTGAACGCTAGACGAGTAATTTGATTGGGCCTGAGGCTCTCAGGTCGATTGATTGCACCGATCAATTGCTGATGACTGTTTAAATTTTTATCGCCCTCGCCGGTGCCTCAATGCAATGAGTCAGTTCGTTCATATGCTATTTGAGCGTTTCTACCTTCGTCGCTCGCGGTGCCATTTGTTTATCTTGCTTATTGTCCTTTGCCTGGCCTATAATTCCGTTCTGAAAATATGCTATTCATAGCGTTATAAAGTTGCTAATGCGCAGTGGTTATTACAACTTTTCTATTCATTTTTACCACAACAGTAACTTTGCAATGAAAGGACTCCTTAGGACTTCAATATAAAACATATTATTAATATCATAATTAGTACCAAAGTGTTGTATCAAAATTTCCCAAGGTTAACCCCAACGAACACGTCAATTTATTTTGTAGTGCCACAGAGTTAGAAGATGCTGGTCCAGACCGTATTTTTTGTTAGTTTTAAACGTAAACTGACGACAAAATGGGCAGTACGTAGAGAAGGAGTTAAACGAGGCTCCATTTTAAAAAAATATACATTTTCGGAAAACCAGAAAGAGGCGAACAGAAAGGTTACAGTAAAAAAGTGCAGATTTGGAAAGCGAAGCAGTGTGTTTGTTGCGGATATAAAGGAAACAATTTTGCCAAAATCAAGTGAACATCCGTGTCCCAGGAAGCAATTGAGAAGAGAAAGAAAAAGAAAAAAGACTTGATCTCTGGGACTATATGTTTAATCGCCTGACGTTTCGATATCCGTCTCGGATTCGTCATCAGAGCCATGAGTGGCAGAAATGTTATTTTTGCACAGACGTTTGCAGTATTTATGGGAACACAGTCATTTCTGCAAGCATACAGCGACAATTCATGTTAATTGCCTTTCGTGCGTGGACTGCTTGTTAGACGGCACGCGGGATCTGACCTGTTGAACTTTCGTCACGGGCGGTGAGCTCGGGCATGATGATTGCTCGGCCGTCTGGCTTCCCGGTGTTGGCGTACGATGAGGCGGTGGCCTGTCTTTTTTCTCAAGCGACGGCTTTGTTTGGCCACATTGAATCTCATGATTGAATATGGATTGGGCCAATCGTTGCACTTGTTGATGGATTGGGGGCCCGTGAGCCATGACTCAAGTAGTTCTCGGCTCACCCGATTGTTACTCTTGCGAGAATTTCGACCTCATCAAATTTGTAGGTGTGACCGGGTCTCGTCAAATGAGCCGCAGCTTGAGAATTGGCATCATTTCGCCGCACTGCAGCCGCGTGTTCGGCAATTCGCGTCCTGAGAAGTCTGCTAGTTTCTCCAACATATTTGCTTTGACCGCAACTGCACCAGCTCCTGTAGACGACCCCAGATGTTTCATACCGTGGCCGTGGGTCTTTCGGCTTCATTATCTGACGCCTTATGGTTGCCTCTGGCCTGTGTGCGAATCCAACTCTCGCAACTTTATCTTCTGGTGCGCTGCTGTGTGTCTCAACATGCAGAAAAAGTGCCTTTACGCAACTGCAGTTGAAGTTGTGATGATGAAATCGCGACGAATTTCGAAAGGAATCGCCCCGACCGTCGAGTCGTCTTCTTTAAAATTACATCCTGAGAATAAATTGAAGATGAAAATTCAGGTAGCCCTATACACGCGTGGACTTTATTACTATTTTCTTAATTTGAAACATCGTTTTCCAGGTACAAATTTGAAGACAGCGTGTGTAGCAGAATTTAATGGCAACATAAATTTTGCGAGCGCTCATCAGCCGCTTCCGCTCGCTGCATAAACAGAATAACGAATGATAAATTACAGAATTGAATTCATACAAGGCTTTTTTGGACCTCGTGATGGTGTTTAAGGTGTTGTCTCCCTTAAATGGCAAGGAAATGAAAACAGGCTTTTTGGACCTGATGTAAGCTGTTCATTGTTAACAGTAGTTTCTTAGCTTCCTTTATGTGTTAAACAATTGCAAAGATGTCATCCACATATCTTCTATAGAATTTTTTTACTTTTCAATGTGGAAGTTACTTTTTCTTTGAGGTGACCCATAAATATATCTGCAAAGTAAGGCCCAAGAGGACTACCCATTGCCACTTCGTCAACTTGTCTATACAGTTGGCCATTAAATAGGAACTGAACATTCTTTGTACATAATTCTAATGACTCTCGTAATAAGTGAGGAGGCAGGCGAGTTTCAGAAGCATATGCACAAATGATATCAATTGTTTCATCCAGGTGCACGTTGGTAAATAGTGACTCATCGTCCAAACCTATCATATATCTGCCTGCAATATTTTGATGACTAATTTCATCGAAAAATTGGAAACTGTCTCTCAGCGTATACGTAGAGAATCTATTGCGAATTGGTTCTAGTTTTTTTACTAGCCAACGCGCTAGTCTGTGAAATGGTGAATTGGACATGGAAATGATAGTTCGTAAAGGGATATCCTTTTTGTGAGTTTTAGGTAATCCGTATAGTTGCGGAATATAGGAACCCTTGGGTTTTAAATATAGACCTGTTTTGGTGTCTAACAAATTTTTATCCGTCAAAAGCTTGATGGTCTTCCAGGCGGACTCTTCCAATGCCTTGGTTTCCTCTTTTCCTTGTGATTCTAGACGAAATGTGCTAGAATCATTTATGATATTTTCCATTATCTGCACATAATCCTTGCGATTGAGGATGACAACGCCATTCCCTTTGTCAGGTTTAGACATTACTATGTCTTTTTGGTGTTTCAGAGCAGATAGAACAATTACACCAGACGAACCATATTCTCGACAGGAAAAGTTTCTACTACTGGTCTATATTTTGAAGCATGCTTACATCATACAAAATAAGACTTGAGAATCATTTCGTCTTAAGTTAATGAAATCACTTTTTAAGAAACCTACAGAAGACATTTTCCCCTCAAACACAGATGAACTTATTTTGAATCTATCTGATATTAAATTTAACAAACTTCAAACAGAGGCACTTTCTTTGGGACTTGATTTTCGCGTTCCACCTAAACGAATTAATGCAGTTGAAGTGGAAGCACAATTCGAGGACCTTAACTTCCAACTCACTGACCTAAAACCAAGATCCAAAGACGAATTGGGTTGGCTAAAAGCTAAGTTTGTTGATATTGCTTACCAATATCGTCGAGCACCAATAACACAACGCTCACCAATAACCAAGGAACATCTTATTGCGCTATCTGCTCTGAAAAACCACAAACACATAGTAATTTATAACCCTGATAAAGGGAATGGTGTTGTCATCCTCAATCGCAAGGATTATGTGCAGAAAATGGAAAATATCGGAAATGATTCTAGCAAATTTCGTCTAGAATCACAAGGAAAAGAGGAAACCAAGGTATTGGAAGAGTCCGCCTGGAAGACCATCAAGCTTTTGACGGATAATAATTTGTAAGACACCAAAACAGGACAATATTTAAAAGCCAAGGGTTCCTATATTCCGCAACTATAAGGATTATCTAAAACTCACAAAAAGGCTATCCCTTTACGACCTATCATTTCCATGTCCAATTCACCATTTCACAGACTAGCGCGTTGGCTAGTAAAAAAACTAGAACCAATTCGCAATAGACTCTCTACGTATACGCTGAGAGACAGTTTCCAATTTTTCGATGAAATTAGTCATCAAAATATTACAGGTAGATATATGATATCTTTGGATGAAACAATTGATATCATTTGTGCATTTGCTTCTGAAACTCGCCTGCCTCCTGACATATTACGCGAGTCATTAGAATTATGTACAAATAATGTTCAGTTCCTATTTAATGGCCAACTGTATAGACAAGTTGACGGAGTGGCAATGGGTAGTCCTCTTGGTCCTACTTTTGCAGATATATTTATGGGTCACCTCGAAGAAAAAGTAACTTCCACATTGAAAAGTACAAAACTCTATAGAAGATATGTGGATGACATCTTTGCAATTGTTAAACACATAAAGGAAGCTAAGAAACTACTGTTAACAATGAACAGTTTACATCCAAAAATGCAATTTCCGATGGAAGTGGAACGTGGAAACCAATTTTCTTTCTTAGACCTTCACATGACTAGGCAGAAAGATGGCTCTATAACGCGAAGAGTCTTCCATAAGAATACATGGAGAGGGCAGTATTTGCATTATCTAAGTTTTGTCCCCTTACAATGGAAACGTAACTTAGTTTGCACCCTCTTCCAGAGGACAAGAAAATCTGCTCAATGGATACACTGGATGCAGAAATTGCAAGCCTCAAGGAATATCTTCTCAAACGTGGTTATCCAGCTCACTTTATTGAAAAGAATAGCAAACTCTTACGGCAAAATGTTATAGAACAATCTGCTCCAAAAAAAGCATGTTTTCATGTTCTTGCCATTTATGGGAGACAACACCTTAAACACCATCATGAGACGTTTACGCAATACCA